>JAVTVY010057393.1:0-29126 GCA_036873755.1 Hanleya hanleyi | reverse complement strand
TTCAGCCATGCCAACTACATCTAGATTTGCAGTCTCTGCAATCTCACATACTTCTCCTAATTTTCCATATAAACCTGCTACCTGATCAATCTTCCCAATCCCATTTATGTTTACAAAACCTATTGTCCAGCATGTCTTAGATTTCCTCCTCCGGGCCCTTCTTGTTCTACCATACCTCCTTTTTCTTATCTTACTCATCTCCCCACCCTCCCTCCCAGGGCCCTGATCTAGTTTAAATGCACCCTGGAGGTTGTTTCCATTTCAATTGCACAAGCCAGCTCCCTGACAAAATAAACCAGTCCATCTCCACCTACATCTAAGTGTAATCCATCCTTAAATCTCCCTCTCTCTCTGACAGGACTTCCATCTTTCCAAAAGAACCTATGTTCACAGAAACCCCATCCCATTTCTTTCGCTGCACTTTCTAAGTCCGCATTCAACTGATTTATCAAACAATTGGTGGCATCCCCATCCCGCGTTCTCGGCAGTATCCCGGATATTACTCTTGGTAATTCCCCATATAGTTCCTCGGCCAGTTTCATTAACTCCCATGTTTCTCTCGTTATATATTCTTTTGCTACTGTCCCATTTTTGACATAGTTTGTCCCGGCATGAAACACTAGACAAGATAACTCATCCTCTCCCACTAACTTATCCACTAACTGTTGGAGGTTCGCACGTATCTGTTCAACATTGAACCCAGACAAGCTGTTCACCCGTACATTGCAGTCGTTTCCAAGCATAGCTTGTAGCCCTTGTCGTATTGGTTGCACAATAGAGTCCCCTACTACAGCCACCACCTTACATCTTTTATTTTCTTCCCTTGAATGCATATGCGTACCCATTTCCTGTGCATACAAACTTCGTCCAATATCGTGCCCCTCCTGGGTCCCTACTGCATCTCCCACCGGGCACATGTGTATACTCTCATCTATATTTGAGATCTCCACCCCTCTTTCTACTCCTGTGACATCATTCTCCATATTTCTGATGTTCGCCACGGGTTCCCCTCTGTCGTTCCCCTGTATAACTATTCCATCCCTCTCTCTCACTGCTCTGTTCGCCTCAGCTCTCCTGACTTTCTTCTCCCCCTCGACCGTTTCCCTAGATACCCATATATCTCTACTAACATCACATACATCTGAGACATTGATCCCCCAAGACTGTGCCAAATGATTTGGGCTAGTTTGATTATGCATATGTTCATTATTCACCTCCCATTGTTCAATACCTCTAATTTCTCTTATCCTGTTTGATGGTATATGCCTTCCACCTTTCTCACCAATTCTTTCCCTCACCCTATCCAAAATATTCTTCCCAGTGATTTCTTGCATTATTTCCATTAGTGTTTCTGTCAGCAAATGTGATTGTTTCTCCTTTTTCTTGAGTTCTTTTATCTCGTCTTCCATGCCTGTTACTCGAGACTTGAAACAGATCATCTCCCACTCGCCTGCCCTTTCCAATAATGCTTCTTCACCTATCATATCCATATCTGATCCACACACTGCGCATGAAATTCCTGAAACTTCTATATCAGGCCCTGCCTGTATTAACCCCTGTATTATGTTTTCACATCCATCTTCCATTTCCTCTATCCACCTAGTATCAGAATCTGCATCTATCTTCTCATAATCCATTCTTAATTTTGCTCTTGCAGTTCAATATAAGAATGACTTCTGGGTTGGTTTGTTCTTTTTAAGATAGTATACCAGTATACCTTTCAACCTAAACTTTAGCCCGATCTACACCCAGATGACCTTAAGATGGAATGTCCTCCTGATTAATGACCAACTCTGTGTCCAGGCCAGGACACTAATTCCCAGCAGATTGTGAGGACAAATTTATTGCTTCAGTAGCCTGTTAATCATGTTAATGGGGAAAGCAGATATACATGTTGGGGGCCAATCCACTGGCCCAGCCTGGGAACAGAAAAACACCAATATCTCAAAGGGTTTTGTCTCTTGTGATGTGAACTGAACCCTTCACTCAAGATGTAAGAGGCACCAGTTTGACCATAAAATCACTCCCAACATTTAACGACTTCCTCTTCTCCCAAGAAATCAAGATCTCAATCTGTGTAGGTCTACATTTCCCAAATTCCTACCAGATATACTCAGTTAATATACCTTCACCTCCAGGATGATACAATTTGATTCTTATTCTACTCTTCTAAATTATTACATATGCAACCTTTGATGCCTCGTGAGCCTCAGAACTTAATAAAATGAATACCCCTATTTTATCCTAAATGAATACCTCTATTTATTTGTTGTTTTTTGTTGTTTTTATTTATTTATTTATTTATTTATTTTTTTTAAATTCTGATTTACCTAACTTGCAAACACTACCGCCCGCTAACAATCTGATACTAGGATATATTCAACTAAATCAGAATATGCACAGTAAAATAATGCTCGTAGATCTTAAACAGAGCAATATCTACAAAGTATATTAACGCCTGCAATCATAAATTAGTATACAGATTCTACTTTCTAAACTGTTATTAGTATGTCTATTCTCTACTTTAACATGCCAACAATTCAAAACGATATCATCAGGTCTTGTGTCGTTAAATCCCTCCAACTTGAAAATTGTTCATTCCATCCTGTGCACACGTAAGTGTTGCAGTTTTCCGGCAGCTGACTTTTAAATCCTCATCACCCAATTATGCCTTTCAGATGTGATATGGCTTCCACTCGACGCTTCTTCCAAATAATTGAAAACTTCCTTGTCTGTCTTTGTCACAACACTGTTAGATAACTATCTCAATACTCTAGGCTTAGTAAAACAAATAAATAACTGAACTAGGAAAACACTGCAATACACTTGTATATGCCACTGAGTCAGGAGCTCTACCTGTGTGCTGGGAGGATCATCAAGGATGAAGTCATGAACAGATGTATAAGTACCTGTGCTGGGAGGATCATCAAGGATGGAGTCATGAACAGATGTATAAGTACCTGTGTGCTGGGAGGATCATCAAGGATGAAGTCATGAACAGATGTATAAGTACCTGTGTGCTGGGAGGATCATCAAGGATGGAGTCATGAACAGATGTATAAGTACCTGTGTGCTGGGAGGATCATCAAGGATGAAGTCATGAACAGATGTATACCTGTGTGCTGGGGGGATCATCAAGGATGGAGTCATGAACAGATGTATAAGTACCTGTGTGCTGGGAGGATCATCAAGGATGAAGTCATGAACAGATGTATACCTGTGTGCTGGGAGGATCATCAAGGATGGAGTCATGAACAGATGTATAAGTACCTGTGTGCTGGGAGGATCATCAAGGATGAAGTCATGAACAGATGTATAAGTACCTGTGTACTGGGAGGATCATCAAGGATGAAGTCATGAACAGATGTATAAGTACCTGTGTACTGGGAGGATCATCAAGGATGAAGTCATGAACATATGTATAAGTACCTGTGTGCTGGGAGGATCATCAAGGATGAAGTCATGAACAGATGTATAAGTACCTGTGTACTGGGAGGATCATCAAGGATGAAGTCATGAACAGATGTATAAGTACCTGTGTGCTGGGGATCATCAAGGATGAAGTCATGAACAGATGTATAAGTACCTGTGTGCTGGGAGGATCATCAAGGATGAAGTCATGAACAGATGTATAAGTACCTGTGTGCTGGGAGGATCATCAAGGATGGAGTCATGAACAGATGTATAAGTACCTGTGTGCTGGGAGGATCATCAAGGATGAAGTCATGAACAGATGTATAAGTACCTGTGTGCTGGGAGGATCATCAAGGATGAAGTCATGAACAGATGTATAAGTACCTGTGTACTGGGAGGATCATCAAGGATGAAGTCATGAACAGATGTATAAGTACCTGTGTGCTGGGAGGATCATCAAGGATGAAGTCATGAACAGATGTATAAGTACCTGTGTACTGGGAGGATCATCAAGGATGAAGTCATGAACAGATGTATAAGTACCTGTGTACTGGGAGGATCATCAAGGATGGAGTCATGAACAGATGTATAAGTACCTGTGTACTGGGAGGATCATCAAGGATGAAGTCATGAACAGATGTATAAGTACCTGTGTGCTGGGAGGATCATCAAGGATGAAGTCATGAACAGATGTATAAGTACCTGTGTACTGGGAGGATCATCAAGGATGAAGTCATGAACAGATGTATAAGTACCTGTGTACTGGGAGGATCATCAAGGATGAAGTCATGAACAGATGTATAAGTACCTGTGTGCTGGGAGGATCATCAAGGATGAAGTCATGAACAGATGTATAAGTACCTGTGTGCTGGGAGGATCATCAAGGATGGAGTCATGAACAGATGTATAAGTACCTGTGTGCTGGGAGGATCATCAAGGATGGAGTCATGAACAGATGTATAAGTACCTGTGTGCTGGGAGGATCATCAAGGATGGAGTCATGAACAGATGTATAAGTACCTGTGTGCTGGGAGGATCATCAAGGATGAAGTCATGAACAGATGTATAAGTACCTGTGTACTGGGAGGATCATCAAGGATGAAGTCATGAACAGATGTATAAGTACCTGTGTACTGGGGGGATCATCAAGAATGAAGTCATGAACAGATGTATACCTGTGTGCTGGGAGGATCATCAAGGATGAAGTCATGAACAGATGTATAAGTACCTGTGTACTGGGAGGATCATCAAGGATGAAGTCATGAACAGATGTATAAGTACCTGTGTACTGGGGGGATCATCAAGGATGAAGTCATGACATGCATGAACAGATGTATAAGTACCTGTGTACTGGGAGGATCATCAAGGATGGAGTCATGAACAGATGTATACCTGTGTGCTGGGAGAATCATCAAGGATGAAGTCATGAACAGATGTATAAGTACCTGTGTACTGGGAGGATCATCAAGGATGAAGTCATGAACAGATGTATAAGTACCTGTGTGCTGGGAGGATCATCAAGGATGAAGTCATGAACAGATGTATAGGAAATGGTGATCACTTTTGTGAACCAATCACGCTGTACATACACTGGAGGTACCTATAATGACAAAAGAACTTGTTCTCATATAACACAAGGCAAGGGGGGTAAAGTTTGTTTAGTTGAAAATCAGGAAGAATGACCCCTCCTACCTTGCTACCTAATTTCTGTTTCATGAAAGGCCATAGGGTGAAAATGCACTTTTCATTATTTGGATCTGTTTTATATTACACTTCTCCCTCAATATAGTGCGCCGACTGGGAGACAAAACATCAACCGCACTATACGTGAACCGCGCTAAAATGAATCCTTTGTTAAATGGTCGAGTTGTCAATCTCCCGCCGCTGCGAGTTCCACAGCTCAGCGTTACAAGCGGACATAATGGAGTTGTGTATATATGAACAATAGCTCGAGTCTCGACAGGTACACAATGAACTGGTTGATGTGTGAGGACCATACAAATGGAATAGTGAACGTAGTAATAATATTTATTTATTTTACCACAAAGTTGTTTGTTTGTTCCTTTGTTGATATCGCTCAGACATGCCAGTAAAATCGGCAGAATGTCGATCTCCCGCTGGAGGGGTCGCGAAGTCCGATAATTCACGTAAAAACTTTGAATGTACCAAAACAGTTAAAAGTCAGATGTAGACATTTCGAAGATCCCAGCTTGCAGTTAGTTTATTTAGCTGGATATTAATTCGGACAAACGATGTTATTCCACATTCAAATCCCATGCGACGTCAATGCCGCGCACTGCTGAATGAAACACCAGGAAAGAGTCGAAAGATGGCGGCCTGACCTCGTGTCAGCTGTCAGTCCAAGGTAACAGTCACGTGGAAACTAGGCCACGTGGAAACTGGGCCATGTGTATGTTAAAGTGGGGCAACCAGTCTATAATTAACAAGCACACCGAAAGACAAATAAAGACATGGATTTGAGTTAGAGAAAATAATAATTTAATATAATCTAATATGAACATAGGCGGGGTCTTTTGCTGTCCTGGTTTTCTTCCTTTTCAGTCCGTCGGTTCACGAAAGTACGAAGTTTTTCTTCGCTCCTTAGCCATCCCCGTAACGTGGATTCAGCTAGACTGAGATCCCGGGGAAACTTTTAAACGCGGTCTACAGCGGACAACTTTTCTTGAACAGAGAATGCTTTTTGTTTTCTTACGTTGGCTGACATTGTAAAGATACTGATTGATTTCTGATTAAATTTTTATTGTATATAAAGGTTGTTGAAGGGCCATGTTAGAACATGTACCGCGATACAAAATAAAGAGGATTATTGAGGTGCGAAATGCGGCTTGCTTTATCAGGGCCTCGCTCTGCAGGGTCAAAGTGCGCGGAGTTCAAGATGCCACTTCCTTTTCCCGCGAACAGCTGGACTCATTTTCTGTGTTCATAATCCGAGTAATTAACACAGAGATGATAATTAAACGTGTATAAGCCTCAAGGATTCCAGCCAGGACAACAAGTTAGTCTTTTATTCAAGGCCAAGCGTTCACAGTATACAATTTATCAGCACCACGTGCGCCAGTCGCCCGTAAACAATCTTTACGGGAAATTATTTTTACAGTACAATATTTTTAAAATCACCACAAACATCATTGTTATATGTAAGCCACTCAGCCATTCATTCAACTTTATTCAAAGGTAAAACTTTGCATTCATTCATTATTATTTGTGAATAAAAAGCCTTCCTATGTATTTTTTCACCAACAAGAGTGCAAAAATATTTTTTTTTTTTTTTTTTTTACGAGTGCAAAATAGGCAAAAAAATCGGGGGACACATTTAGTACCGTGTTAAACTGAAACTCGCGCTATAAAGGGTCGTGGTATAGTGAGGGACAAGTGTATGTCCAACGATGACCTAGTTGATGCCGTATACCATACCTGTTTGTGTGGATGCACCAGAAAGAGTTTGAAAGACCAGATCACTCTGATAATAGATATCCTTTGTCAATAATATTGATATATATCTTGAGCCGAGAAAATGGTATAATGGCGATATATTTCACTGTGAGTTCTCGGTGTAAAGAAGTGAATCAATGCGTGCCATTATCACACCCCGGGTAATAGCACGGTTGAGTATCAAATGAAAGAGACGGAGACTGTAGCGGAGTTCTTACTGGGTAGTTATCGATTCTACCTTCGAGTGTTCACACCACTGGGTATACATGTGTGGAGGGGTTTTCTTATCCGGGCCTATCGGAATACCGTGAAAAAAGATAATTGTCCAACCATGTGCTCTTATCTTCCTTTCAAATCTGCACCGTTCATGATAGAAGTGTTGTGAATTCAGAGAATCGATATAGCCATTGAAGGTAGGCTGCATGTATGTACATTGAGATGTAGCTCATCCCCGTAGATTCTGAACAACCTGTGCCCTTACATGCTCGTAGTTGTTAACACCTGTACCTAGGCAGTCCATGTCGTCTTGACGAGGTAATTGATTCATATTTTTATCTATATTTCACAGGTACTTCACAGCTCAACAGCAAGAATATCAACAACAATTCCTCCAAGGAGACCACAAGTAACATCCCCACACGAGCCACTTCACCAGGGGTCCAGCACTCTGGCATTCCCACGCCCGGAGGACGTCTGCTAGGAGGTTCGCGGGGACAGTCATTTTCCGACAAGCACGCGAGCAAACTTTCCACTTCCACAAGTTCCACGAGTTCGACTGGTTCGGGGACGACTTCCTCGGGAACTGCTTCCACATCTAAAGGTTTACAGAAGGGGTCGGCTGCCAACAAAAACTCTATGTTGGACAAATTCAAATTTTTCAATTCCAAAGAGAAGGAGAAGAGTAAGTCGGGAGTGGTGAAAAGTGCGTCCAAGACCAGCACTAGCACCACCACCAGCTCGAGCTCCCGCAGCGAGACTGAGTCTCGCAGCGATTCCAGATCAGGCAGCACCAGTCTCCGCAGCTCCAGCTCCACTGATGGTGGCGGCGCAACCAGCGGCTCCAGTAGTCCGAAAACCGGCATCCGCGGACTCAAAAAGGGCTGGGGCAGGTCGTCGTCGAGCAGCAAGCGCGATGCCGCTATTCAGAAGAAAGCTGCGGAAGACAGTACGTCCAAGCGGAGCACACCTTCTCCATCACCATCGCCTCAGGGACAGCCCCCATTACCGGGCTGTGGATTAGCCAACAGTCATCGCAACTCCCCCACTCCCAGCAGGAAAGGTACCGGTGCTAAATCTTCGGATAAAAATGATAAACATGACAAACTTGATTCTAAAGGAGCTTCCCAGAATAGCCCACCTGCCTCGAAGAAAGCTTCCAAGATCAGTAGTTTGATTCCAAAAACTTCATCAGGATCTGGGACCAAGACGAAAACGTCTGCCTCATCTAACTCTTTGTCATCGGCAGCTTCGGGGCAGCCAGGATCACATTTGCCTACACTCGCCACCGGAATCCCCAAACCTGGTGCTAAACCGGGGAAAACTAGTGCGGATAAAGCGGAAAAGTCCAAACTGTTCGCGAGCAAAGACTCTAAATCCAGCATGAACAGTCAGACATGTCAGAAAGCACCCTCTCTTGGTACCAAAGGTTTGACACAGCAACATCAGCAATCTCAGAATTATGCATCATCTTCGCAACATTCAGCACCTTCAACTTACTCAGACAATGTGAGTGGCAGCCAGTCCAGGTCAAGGTCAAATCCTAGTGCAAGTCAATACGATTCACGACCAGATAGGACTGTGGAATCCAGGGTTGATAGAATGCATCATGCAATTAGTGGTAGTAATAATAGCTCAACAAACAATAATTATTCCAAGAATTCCACGTCATCTTCGCCATCACCATCGCCAGCTCCACCATTGCCACCGCGAAATCCGAACATGTCGGGGAGACCAATTACTCCTCAAAATGTTATAAAAATGGACCAAAGTACGCAACATACTACATACTCTAAGCCATCTCCAAATGCATCATTTGTGCCGTCGGTCAGTATTGGGAAGCCTGTGCTGGCTAATACTAACAACCAATCTGTGACTAAATCTGATGGAAATACGCAAACCAACTTGTCAGCCTTACAAAGGATTTCAGGCAAGTCTCCCCCATTAAAGGATGTAAGTAATGCCAGTATTAGTAGCAATGACTCCTTAAGTACTGGCGGTGGTGCCAGTCACAGTGATTCTACGCCCTCTTCTAACAGTGGAGGTAACAAAAGTGGTTCATCCAATGAGAGCGTCGTTTTCCGACCCTCAAGTTGTGATGAGCTTTCAGGGTCGGAGAAAAGTGCTTGCAACTCGCCCAAACTCGGCGTTAAGAGTTTACTGTCTCAGTCGCCAAGTGCGAAAATACACGTTCCACACGTATCTCAGGTGACCCATCCTCAGCCAACCACTGCCACCGCACCATGCCAACCTCGACCTACTGAGAAAATGGAGACAACGTTTGATACAGAAGTTCGGACAGAGACGATCAGCAACGTTCCCAAAGAGACAACATTCTCGGACAAAGCCGAGACGACATTTACTGACGATTCTGGCGAGACGTTAGACATTAAACCAATGCAGCCAATCATGCGGGCTCTACCATATGGTTATTTTAGGGGTCTGACATCAACTTCAGCTCCAAACAAAAACTTCCATATCCCTGGGATTTCGGTACCCGCCTCTATGTATGGTAGTATATCGAGTCGTTTGGCCATTAATCGGTCTCTTAATGACCCGTCAAGAATGTACCCGAACCCCGTTAGGAGAGCGGGGTCCAATGTTATGGATCCGGACTATAGCTCAGATATGGATACCTATGATTACGTGTCTGGATACATGTCTGACGGGGATATATTGAAGAGCAACCGTCCGGACGACAACTGTAGCGGCTACATGAGCGAGGGTGGTGCCTCCCTGTACGCGCGTCGCCTCCAGCAGAGGTTCAGAGAGGGCATGCAGGCAGTTAAAGAGTGTATGCAGAAAAGCAGCGGCCTCATAGATGACGACAGGTAAGATTTGAGGTCATTGTATTACAAGCCTGAAAATAAGCACCTGACATTTTCCATAACCCTCACCTCTGCAAATCAGAATGAGATAGCCCCTCTTTCTTTACAGATATATTGAGTTAAAAGCTTTGATGGTATGTACCATATTCTGTGATGGGGGTGATAGGTTCCTGTGCCTTATTTTCAGGTTTAGTACATATGGATCCCCTAATAATTCAATCACAGGAAGTGGAATTTCCCATTATAGAATTAGGGGGTGATCAAATTTATTAGAACAGGAAGTTGACGAAATGGTCAAAATACATGCAGATGATCTATTATTTATTAACAATTTTAGAGGTTGATCCTATTTATTAGAAGAATGGATTAAATGTTGTTCACGAAATTAGGGGTGAGTGAATTTCAGTAGAGTGATTGAAATATTAGAGGATTGGCGATTAGATGCATTTATCACATGATTAATGTTGACTGATACGGCTATAGATAGGAGAGACATGACTTTGAAACTTGACTGAGAGACAGAGGAGCCTGGCAGTGATAAGCTTATATAATCCAATTTCCTCAGGGAGGTCTGGTTGAGTTATTAGACACATTACAAACCTTTTTGAAGTGGACACTTTCAGCCGAAATAACTTTTCTCACTGACATGATAATTCATTTGTGTTTACTGGCTTAGACCTTGTTTGCTGTCATTCATCGGATGTTTGGGGCTTTGACAAAAAATATATGTTGTGATCTCGGATAAAACGTTGAATTTTCCAATAGATGGTGCTTGCTGATGTTTATGCAAAGTCAAACTGCAATATATGCAGCCATTCAATATTTTACAAAAGAGCCAATTAAAGGATTACACCATGTTATTCGGAAGGCGCCGAAGTGGCATCATAATTCTTGTGGTATTAAAGGTTCATACATATAATATAATTTAACCTGTGAATACTGACCCCTGGGTAACTGACCAATCTCTAAATACTCACTCTATCCAATATGTATTTTGAACATTGATAAACCAAAATCCTGTCAAAACCGACACTAAAATCTGGTCCCAAGCATGTTTGGTATGTACGGGTTTCACTGTAGATACACCGAGAAGAGAGTTGATAATTTTCTCTAGATGCCCAGACTCGCGAAGCCAGTGCATCCTCAATGATAGATACATGTATACATGGATGGCTGGATCTTGCCATAGTTTGCCAAGTTAGGCAGGGGATGAAGATTGTGAAAGGAAATCATATTCTGCTAAGCTGATATAATCTTCGCCACACGTCAGGGGCTCAGAAAGCATCAGTTATAAGGCAGGTGATAATACCCACTGAAATCTCTCGTACACCTGACACGGGAACGTTCATAGCCGGTTATTTAACACCTGCGGTATAACTCGTGTCTGTCTGTACACCTGCGTAGTCTGCGAGGAGATTCGAACACATCTGTGAGCTTGGTCCAAGGTGATCCTAGTGGACAATAGGACTTGAATAAGCACCTGGTATGTATTGATCAATAGTCGGGACGGATGCTTCGTCATTTTTCTGGTCATCGGCTTTTACTTGTACGGGCAGGGCCCTCAAATTCAATGGAAATTGACGATTTATTTTTAGATTAGTTCCTGGAAAAGTCCTTGAATTTACTGGTTTTCTTGGAAGCCAGATGTGTTTCATTAAATAAATTGCCTGAAATGTACACATCATATATTTAGAGATTAAATGGATGCATTTGACATCGAAACTGTTTCATAGTAGAGTTTAGCCAGGGCCTGATTTAGATTTAGAAATTAATTTGGACACCCATACATGACACGGAGCCTGGCAAGGCATAGTGAAATAGGCTGTAGTGCAGAACTGCCAAAACCCATAGAAGCGACTATTTTTTTATTTACACATTTGTCCAATTGGATGCCCAAACCTATGACTATGTTAATGAGTTCAAAAATGGTCTGAGTCAGGCCTTCTTAGCACACCTCATTATTGATGAAATTTTGTTTGTAGTTGGGGTTTAGATGGGGTGGGGGGGGGGGAGGCATGTGAATGATTTGGCTCTTTATAACTTAAAACTTTTAAATAGTATGATAGCTCCTTTTGGTTGATCAATTTTGGCAGCAGTAGAGAGCATTACTCATTTAATCCTGCCCAGACCATTACTTTTTACTGTATACATGTACATTTGTGTGTAAGTTCAGTTGGAATTAGACAAATGGTACTGATTGGAAATCATGCCCAGTACCTTAGAACCCAACAGAATACAAAGACAAGCAGTACTGGTCTGAGGTGTTCATGTTGGCAGGCCTCTAAGTTGCACCCATATCGCAGCATTAAATGCTGTGCCCAAATAAGGAAAATTATGTAATTTTTTTTATCTAAATATTTCACTTGCATTGAATATCATTGTTGAGTTCTGTACATGGAGATTCCTCATCAATTGTCATACATGTATTTGAGTCAATGCCTATATAACTTGTCAGAATTTGAGACCTTTGAATATTTTGCCTAAATAAATTTTGCTGCACTGATTAGAGGTTGTGCCCAAATTTATGGGGAGATCGAAAGCCCTGATTGCTGTCCTTCACTGTGAAGTACATACTGTCCCCATGTAGATTCGTCATTGTTATTATACAAACTTGTGGCTGAATGTATCTGAATATTTGCACTTCCGATTAGATGAACTCTCATTCCATTCCACCTCTGTGAAATACGTTAGATTTATTTCTCCCATTAATATTCTCACTCTTGTAAATGATCTGTCAGCAGACTGGAATGTCTGACTGGTGTTCCATGTCCGTCATTAGTCTCTGATACTATTCTGAGCTACAATGTATGATGGGTGGTAACATTCGAACCTATCTGACCGTGCATGATATTATCATTGACAGTGATGTGACTATTTGTATATTCTCCATTTTCCGCACCATTTTAAACATACAAACAGCTGATAGGTGTATAATACATGTTTGTGCATGGATGAACTGAGGGAATGGTATTGAACATGACAAGATAATCGCTGGCCAAACAAAATATCATAATATACAACCCAATGGCCATGCAGAGATATTATTGTCAACAGTTCCTTCCCTTTGGGTTCGCCTTCAATATAAATCATTCTGGAAGCTGTTGTCTTGTCTGTCTAAAATTAACAGCTAAAGCTGAACTTTCTTGCTCTATATAACCTGGGATTATTTTTCATTTCAACAAATTTTACCAGGGCAAAGTCTGACTTCGAACACAGTTGTTTCATTGCATTTGAATACTGATCATTGAAATCAAGATGTTGGAGAAGTGTATTTAATTGATGATGAATTAGCCCTATACCATTTTTTTGCTGTTTGTTCACATCTTATTTCCTTGGGAGGAGTTGGAGACAGTTAATAAATGTAAACATTGTTTTAAACAAAGATGTGCCTATAAATTCAGGTCAATATACCATTTGTTTATATCTCTCACTTCAAGTTCATTGAGCAGCTGTGTGTTAAGATCCTGCACATCAAGGGGCATAACTCTTCATGCCTAAACCCAGCTAAATCTGCTGGTGCAGGAAATGATTCCCCATTGGGATGTTAGTCTTAATTCTTTTCAAGCAGAAGTGCAGTGTTTTGCAGTTACTAACAGTCTGCAGTTAATTGCAGTTACTAACAGTTTGAGTGTGCCTCCCCATCCTCATCCATTAGACATCAAAGAAACTTCACTGCTTTTATAAAAATCCATAACAGTAATTAAAGAGAATGTTCACATTTAAGTAATATCTCCCTGATTTCTGTATTTGAAGCCAATTGGTCTGTATATTTCAATGAACAAAATTTCTATGGCCATCCACATTATTACTTGTGTTGTAAACTTGAAAACAAATCGGGTAGGTATATGTAGGCAAACAGGAAAAAAAAAAAATTCTTATAACTACATTGTATCTTGAATATCAGTCCTTTATATATAGGATTTAACAAAATGTTTCAAAAATTTGAGAAAAAAAAAATTGTTTTCAATTGGGAAAGTATATATGCTGATCTGGTTACAGGAATTTATTGTGAGCAGCCTAATACACATGAGCAGTGTGACTAACGTCACAGGACCTACGAAGTAGAGTAGGCATTAGGACTTGATCGTATTTTCATTGAGATATGATGTGACCCTCCCCTACGGTACGTTTCATCATAATATGGTACATGTACAACCTTCCATAACAGCCACAGGTTCTCTTTATAACATGCCTTTTGTGAGATTGAGCAAGATTATATTCTGGATATTTATATATTTACATCGATGTGTTCGTGCCACAAAAAATGGAAGTATATTGGTGAATGTTCTGGTCATTTAGTGATCCGGCCCTGGTACATAGACTCGGAGTTAAACGTCTATAAATAGTTCGCTCAGCTGTACTGAGGTCGCTGTCCTCAGATCTGCGGTTGAATCCAACAGCGAGAGAGCACCAGGCATGCCAGGGCGGTTCCCAAATTCCATGGTGTCATGTTTCCCTCGCTTAAATGATCGGACTTTTCTCCGTATGATCTATAACAATATACTGAAGTGTTAATTATAAATCTAATTTTAATCAGAATTATTTCAGATCAGAACTTGCTAGTAACAATGCCCTAATGCTCGTTCATGCCAAAAATCAAGGTTCTAATGTCAACGGTTCTCCTTATTTTGCCGACGAAAGGATTCGGATGGACTGCCTGACTGACTCACTCACTCATTACCGGACAATTTGCGATCTGTAGCCTACTTCGTAGGAACATGTATCTGTTGAACAGAAAATTGCAATGAAAAGGGGTTGGGGGGGGGAAGCCTCAACTGATTTGCACAAGAACTGATAGATGGTACAAAACTATGTGATTCAGATATATTTATTAAGTTTGTCCAACAGATTATTACATGGATGTTGAGTACGTCTTTGTTGCTTGTGTGCAGGATACATCGAAAGCAGTTTACTGAATACTCAGCAAATCACTGTCACGATAGGACTGCAGTACAATGTTTTTACTGCCATTCAATTTAGGCAAGATTTTAATCTAGCCCTTGCATCACAGTTAATTTGGCGAGTTCTTAAGAGGGTTTCATTTGAGCCTCATCGAGGTGGATGGCGAGGTGGACAGGAGTCCAGTTTTTTAGAGGACATCAAGGGAATGTTATCACAGACCATTTACACCCTGACAGCCACTCCATGTCTGAAACTGACCTATTCCAGCTAAAACAGACCCTTGGCTCGTTCTTTGGAACTCTTCCAAATTCTTCAATTTCTATGGGCATGACTGCTTTCCTCTTTACATTCCAAAGCCTACATGTATTTCATGGGGAGGATTGGGGAAGTAGAATTCCACAGGCTTTTCCACTGTCTCCCAACTGATTATAGGGCTTAGAAAGTGTTCTGGACTAATTAGGCGCACATCTGAAGGGTTGAAGTAATGTAGCAACAGTAATTGGCTTGTCAAGCATATGTAGTGCTATCCATGTGAAGTTTTTAAGGAAATATTCAATGCAGTATTTGTCACTTTTGTTTATATCAAGCCTTTGATGTTAGCCTGTGTACCCACATGTATCTATCATATCCATGGCCGAGTCATACCAAAGACTGAAAAAATGGAACTTTTATCTTCCTCGCTTGGTGCTCAGCAGAAGGAGGATAGATCAAGGATTGGTTGGCCCTGTGCCAGGATAATTTGACTGTAGGTCATCATGATATGACTGAATTTTTTGGGAAAGTGACATTAAAGTCCTACTTGCTCACTGACAATACTTTTAAATATATCTTTCAAAGCATATGTTAGCATACAACTGATACATTCCTATCCTATGTAACATGCAAAGGTTAAAATGGTAAACCAAAATTATAATAAGAATGATTTCTCCCTGCCTCCTTCCAACAGTAACATGAATGATATGAAAAATAACAATGTTGCTTAAAATTGTGCTTTGTAATGTTGCATAAATACACACTTCAGTCAATTTTATTACAAAACTGTTCAAACAACATGTTGGCAAACATATCAATCAGTCAAAGTTTTTAATTAAATACATGTAGATTTGAAAAGGGATATAACAAACAGTGATTGAATTATTAGATACCTTACTGTAGTGGTCAGCTCAGCTGTGACTGGACATGATGAGCTGGTCAGTTTGTAGGCTATGTTGAGGTTATAAGACTGAGGGACAGGCTACAGACAGGGGGATAATTGTTAACAGGGCTGAGGGGTGAATTGACAAGGCTGAAGCTGTGAGAGGTGAGAGGGTCTTCCAGTACATGTTTGTTAGTGTCAAACAATAATCACCTCTGGCTGTGGTCTGCTGCTGGACCCTGGTCAGCTTCCCTCTCTTAGACTGACACTTGTTGTGTGGAAACTGACCAGGGTGGACCTCAGAGAAGACCTCTCAAGTGATCATGTGTAGCTGCAGAAATCTCCCACCACACACCAGGGCCAATGCTCTCATCTCCAGATATATGTGAGTATGTTGAAAACCTGGGAATTGTCTTTATAATTTATATGGAGAATTTTGTAAGCATTTTAGGCTGAAAAGTTCATCATAATTCAATGTTGTCCATTCTGGCTGTATTCATGCTAGACAGGGCAGCTTCACAAGGTTTAATTTGAGAAAATTCAACCTCCGTAAATCTTCTGGTATTGTCACATTTATGATTTTATTTCTGACGAGACGCCATAATTTTGCAGTTTTAATTGAAGCAAAAACATTTTACGAGTTGAATGTCAAATTTATCCCAGGAAAATGTAAATACTCCTCTTGCAATTGTACCGCCTCAGAAGTTTGGTTTGGCTTTTTGGTGTAAAGTCGGGCGTTTAGTGGGGAAGAATTGTGTTAGCAATTGTGATGTATTTGTCTACATGCGAACTTTGACCTTGTCCTGAACCGAAGAGATCAGTTCTGTGTTTATTGAGGCTGGTGTCAGATAAACCTTCTACACTAATGGATCTGGACTATGGTAGCATTTTAACCTCTGACCTTCCCTGCCAAGGGAAGACAAACTACACAGTGTTATTCCACTCTCCAGTCTGACACCCACTTGTCCTACCCCTGCCCCCAGTGTCTACTTTATAGATACACATACTGGCATGGACAAAATAACTACCATTTATGCAACCATTAAACTGACAGATTAAGGGGACTCTGTAAAATGCTTGGCCAGGATCAGCGAATTAATCCATGTGCCAGCTAACTTTTCCAACTTTAGGGATTACATATAGCCATTCATGGTGATTAACCACTTCTCTACTGGTGGTGCCTGTGGGACTTATTGACTTGTATTAGTTATTCCTTGCTAAAGTTGGCATCATAGTCAATACTATTTAATTTGAACACAACAACAACGTTGAAGAAAAAACATGTGGGTATAGGCAACAGATTCTAAATCAGATGGCAGTCATCTATAGGAAGGCCAAATGTCCTAAGTTTTCTAACAGAGAACTGTAGTTATTGAAAAGCAAACCATTGCGTCCATGGTTTCCGAATTGAGAACTTTAGTTTTCAAGTCAGCAAGTGCGAGTTTCTGATTATTTGGATATTTGATCTCCCATAATTGTCATTCACAAAGAATTTCATCCTCAACAATCGAGAAAAGCATTCTTCATATGAAAGTGCAGAATTGTGTAGACAAAAGTCATGAAATTCGATTAAAATCTCTAATTTCCATTTCTCCATTCAATACATTAAAACGTGTTTAATTTATCCCCAGTTGAGTTAACAGAGTGCCTTCAGTGGGGCATACATTCTAGAGGCAATGCTGTGGGACTGAGTCATACCTCCACGTAACATTTGATTCAATTATACTGAGTAGCCACGCGCTCACATTCTAACCGCTATTATGTCATATGTTGATTTATTTAGAATAGAGAATAATTATGAAATCGGCTCTAATAGATTTTTCGAGCTGCTAATATCAGTTTTGAATCGTTGCACATTAACAGTTCAATCTTTGCATGGCCTTTGTTTGGACTCTCAATGGAATATTCAAAATAATGTTGGTTGCATGTTGCTCTGAAAGCTATATAAATTATTGGTGAATGAATTGCTCTTCGCCTTGACAATCCTCACATATGGCAGGGAATTTAAATTCATATGGATCCATTATTAACTTTGAAGCCTGAAGTTGTGTCTTGATGCGTTGCATCCAAGAACAATTCCTGGAATGACAACATTTTTAAGACAAGGACCGATTATGTTCATCGACGAGATCCAAGATCGGATTTTTTTTCGGGATTTGAAATTATGATTGATAGGTTGTGATACCTTATGATAGGTTCTGGTCCGAATATTTCAGTAATGAACAGAACCGAATTTTTGGTTCCATGTATTGCATTCCTTGGGAACCCATCGCAACCTTTCCCTCTAAGTAGCAAACGGTTCAGCATATCAATCGGCAACGTTGTGTAGGTTCCGTAAATTAGCTCTCGCGGAACCTACATGTACACAGAACCAGAACTCTCAGTTCTTTGAGTATTCTGGCCTGTGGGTTTTTAGATTCTCATGGACATGTTTATAGTTACTTAGTTACCCCACACGAGGTACGGAAATGTTCCCCCCTGGAAAAGTTCCCCCAGGAAATATTCCAAGAGGCAAAGACAGTAGGTTAGAGCTCTGAGTGAAATGCCAGCAAATCCAGCAACCTCACAGCAACCTGAACAATTGGTTGCTTTATTTTTCCCTCCTTTGCCCACACCACTCCAGTATCCGTCTAGGATTGGCATTGTGACATTCCTATGATTGACAGTTCCATTGTTTGCCAAGTATACAGTGAAGGTTTTATCTACCCTAGTTAAACTCTGCCAGGCAGAGTAAGGAGTGATTCATTCAGATTTCTTTGGTGTATTAGTGATTTTCTATTGAGCAACAGAGAAATAAGGCCATGTAATTCAGTGAAATGCATTTTAGGATGTTCAGCCATAATTACATGATTTTCAAATAAGGACCTGCAGCTTACAGTTTTTGCGGAGATGAACCAAACGCATGGTGGCTATTGCATGAACCATCTTAGGGTCATCGTCCAATGGATGAAGATGATTTCTCAATAATCAAGTAATTAATACTGATAAAGATCTTGTCTCGAATGGCCTGGTTTGTCTTTATCATTTTGTCCGCCCAGTTGTATCTTGAAGAACAAGCCTTGATCGGATGACATTTCATTCCTTCTAGGAATCGACACTTCTAGAAAATGAATGCCACACTGGCCCTATCCCCAACCGTAACCTTTGCAATCAAGGTCAAACTGGAAGAAATCAACAGGTGTCCCAGTTCTACCAAGACAAATATCAGTTTATTCTGAAAGGCAGTCTCTATGAATCCATTCCCATAGGTCCGCCCTTCCTCGATCAACTGAGGAGCTTGTATGTCACTCATCAATTCAGTCAATCAGATAGGGCTGTCGCTAAACATCACAATCCAATCAGGCCAGACATTTTTAATTTCCGGATTAGTGTGCGGACTGCAAGATTTTTCCACTACGGAGGATGGAAAAAAATAAAAATTAAAACGCAATTTAGATTTTTTTCTGTCATTTGCCAGATCTGTCAGGTCGGAGGAAAAAAAGAAAGTCCGTCAAATTCATATTTTCTATTTTATTCCAACAGGTATAATACCAATAGAGAACTGAAAAATTAGCACAATATCTCATCTGTCATGTCTATTCGACTAGAAATGTGCAGTTCTCTAGAATATATTGCATATTACAAACTGTAACAGCATCTGTACTCTTGCATTGCATCCAACAACAAATGGAATTTTAACTTCAACTTTACTATACTGTATGTGAGTGAATGTGTATGATATTTAGTATATACTAGTAATACCAATTTCCTTAGACATTATAAAAAATAAATAAAATAAAAATTTAAATAAATTTAAATGTTTGTGGAGCATAGCTCCAGAGTTGCATTTCTATATTAAATAGAAAATGGAAAGTTTACAATTTAGTAGCATGCATCCAGCTTTGCTATAAAAAAAACCCATTTATTCACAAGTTGTATCAGTGACAAAGTATAAAAATACTTTATGATAAAACAATATTTTTATTGAAGTTGGTCAAGAAATAAGCTGTTCACAAATATATTTATACAGATTTGGTCAATAGATAGCCTACCATTATGCTCAAAATGAAGAGAAAGTGTGTCAAAATCTTGTTAGTTGAGTACAAGTCTGTCCCTTAGTTGATTGGAACTCTTGTGAAAAAGGTAGAAAAGTAACGTAACTTCACAAGTGCTTTTTCAACAAGGGTGCACTCCGGAGATTCTTTTATTCGGCATGGAATAGACTATGGGTCCGTTTTTAGGCCACCAGTTGTCGCAAAACCTTCAACCCAAATCACTTATATATATTTTCTGAAAGAGCATGATGAAACTATTATTTTAAGATATAACACTGCTATGTTATAGAAAAATTTAACTCGAACATTCTCCTCCATGCTTGCTTCATTTTTCCTAGAAAATCCCTTAAAAATGTCGAAAAATGGTCAAATTCAGCTCAATTTCCAGAAAAATCTGTAAGAGCGATTTCAATTAAACTTCTTACTCACGTTCCCTGGTCCGGTCTCAACTTAAAAGGCAAACAAAAGTGGGTGTCAACCTGCCCGTTTTTTGTCAGATTTTCTTCCCGTAAATGAGTCCCGATTTTTAGGCACACCCAAGGGGCATAACTGAGGCAGGACAAACTTTTCTCCATGATCCCGATCAGCGTGTAGACGAAGCCAGCACTCGATTTGTACGTACTCGTTTGCAGCGTTGATAATGCTGAATAGGATGGCATTATAGATATAAGCTTTTAAGAAGACAAGAAGAATTATGATGTAGCAGAACAAGGGCAGTCTATCGTATTATGAAATTAGAGAGGGGCCATTACTACGAAACTGCGGAGGGCCACCCAATGAAAAACGGAAAAGATGGCAGTTTAAAGTATACTTTGATTAAAGAAATGCAGGGAAAGACTGGGAAACTATTCTTGGGAAGTCATGAGGTGAGGCAGGCATTATATCAAAAGTTTTTCCTAATGCAGCCTACCAACAGTGCTTAATTGTATTACAACAACACAGACTGACGACCCTAGTTGCGCGAAAATGACGCTCCTCAAAAGAAAATTATGAGCGTGATGGAGTGCGAGCGCGATTGCGCTCCTTAAACGGCCAGGCTAAACTTCTTATATTTTAAAATGTGGAAACTACTTTTCTGACGTCGGCAGGAACAAAAAAAAAGGCAAATTGAAATTTTAATTTTTTTCTGAAAATCGGAAATCCCACGTCGGCGGATCCACTAATCCGGAAATAAAAAATGTCTGGCCTCAGGGACACTGTTTGAGGAGCAGATGACCAGCATACACTGCCACACGATCTTCTCAAATGACTGCCCTCTGCTAAAAGAGACCCAGGCAAATCTCTGTCGAAATTTGATTCGTTCAGATGCAACTAATACAATATGGGAGACTTGCACAAGGGGACGAAAGGATTAACCGGAAGTTCTAGTTCTGTCAGTTGACTGGTTAACTTGGCCAAAATTGACAAATAGTTGGTATTGTGCAAGTCACCCATTAACCATTATATGGGCATTGTATTTTGAAGAGAAGAATCTGCAAGATTTTGCACTGGTGTTCGGAAGAGAGGTACAAAGTGACATATTTGGAGCACCTGAGGTGTTAAAGAAACTGACGGTAGATCTTGGCAACAGTGCTAAATCAGCACCTGTGACATCTCCGTATACAACATGGGCCACCTGTAAAAAAACAAGTATCTTTCTTGCACTGCATATACACAGGAGTGGCAATTTGATAGTGTGTGTGTGCTCACATAACTATTATAGCGGCACTGATGGTTGGCAAATTGCTGGCTTTGGTGGGTTGGTTGGAAGCCAGCTAAATACCAAACTGCTCTGACCTAGAAATCTCCTTACTACTTAGACATATAAGCTTTCGGTAAAAGGAAGTTTGGAGAGCGCCAGCGAGCTACCGGTGTGGATATGACTGGAGTGGTTAATGTGATTTAGCCAGCTGATCGGGATGGAATCTGCAGCCTGGCATTGAGCCCGCATGGTAACCGCACATGATACACGAGTAATACACTACTCGGACTCTGGTGAACTTTTACATTGTGATCCATTGACATTTATAGTGTACCAGAGTATTGGTTGTATCCTGCCAAATCTTAGGTAGCAATCTGGGTCCGTATTCGATGGGGATTTCAAACGATTCACACGTATGTATTGGTGTTTTTCATAATTTTTTAACTGCATAGATCTGCTCATTAATGCTTGGTTTATTTGTTATGACCATTTTCAGTCTCTTGTGTTCGTAAAAATTTGAGAGAGCCATTAATCACTCTCCTAGATTTTTTATTGCAAGAGATTACTGTATTAGGAGAGTGATTCACAGTTGTCAGTATTACTCTCCAATACATTTTAATTTTCCAGGAGAGTGATCAATAACTCTCCTGGCGGAAATGTTAGGCGAGTGATAGAGAAGGAGAGTGATCACTCGCCTGAAACATGCGAGAAATTTTGATAGGAAGAAATTAGTTTGATGGTAGATACTGGATTGGAAATTGAAATTATTGAAATTTTTTTTTGCGCTCACAGCATTGGAGATACTTGATACCCGATGAAAAAATGTCAGTTACTTTATTCCTCAACCCGTATGATTGGATTCCTTCTGACTAATTAATGAAAAGTTGACGAGGGTTAAATCCAAGCATTATGACAGCGGCGATGACAACTGTGTATGGAGTGAGTCAGAGAGCATCTTTGATACCCTGAGAGCAAACGCGCAATAAATACAAAAGAACAACTAAAACATATTTTTTTGCATTCGCTATTTTTTTTCGAAACGGAATTCTATAACTTGGAAATGACAATTGACATTGGAATTACCCAACTGTATTGACAGCGGCCATAAAAATCATTATTCATTTAATATTTGCATAATTTTAAGATTGCCAAATTTGACTGCCTGATATTGTGTCATTGATTTTCTCTCATATTTTTGTATTGCCCACTAATATGTTTTGTATAACAGCCCTCAGAATTGACAGTTAATTTGGAGGTTCATGCTTTGATAACTGTTCCATAGATTAAAGTTATTCAATATTTGCTATTTGAGGGGAGCGTGTTTGAGAGCCAGTTACGTCTCCCTAGTTTTGTCGCTAAACAGCCTCCATCTTTTAATGAGAATATTATCCCCTCCCGACCAAATGAGCTTTGCTTTGATTTCTAACCATGTATAGTTTTCAAGAGGAACCATCTGCTATGGTGGGTTGCCGATGTTCATTCAGTTGTCCATTGAGCTAGTTAGTTTTGATGCCACAGTGCAGCTGCATGTTTATAAATGTAGGGAACTGTTCCTGTGTTAGTCTATAGAGTGTATACAGTTGTGGCAGGTATATAGCTGCTAGCTTCAATCTTTCAACAGCACATTTGCAACCGTCATGAGTCATTCTACTGCACAGTTGTTTTCTGTCTGCATGGGATAATTTGCCTTTGGTAAAAATTTAATCCTATGCGAGGAAATTCAGGAATACAACAGCTTTGAGAATTGTACCCTGTAAGTATATTGTCCTTTTCATGGTAAAAAACATTGAAATAATAAATCTTCGAAGAAAAAAAAATCATATTTTATATCAATGGAAACCTTCTGTATTCATTGCCATATTTCTCATTTATTGATCGAGCCATATTGCATTGATGTGAAAAATGGCTTGGTTCTGGCCTACAGAATACTACTGTATGTTTACTATATCATGTACAAAATGTATGGTACAAAAGGGCAATTGTTGGGAGGCAGTGTTGAATAACTCACAAGATAGATTCCACATGGCCCGGGAAGGATATTGGGTCAGTGAGGGATGTTGTTGTTGATGGGCTCTGAACAAGAGCGAGCTGTTTACATTGCTCTAGGAATAGCACTCCATAATTACATAACCGCGTTGTACTGTGGAGCTATAACGATTACGAAATGGGGTTCTGACAGAAGTCGACATCTGCAATCTCACTCATTCATTCAGGCAGGATGTGTTTGAATGCAAAGCAAAAAAGTTTATTCATCATTTTTTCTGCTGAGGTTTTATTGTGAAGAGAGAAAATCATCACTTAATTTTCTTGCTCTGCATTATACGAAGACCGCTCTCATTTGATTTTGTTCTAAGAATTCCATTAGAAGTTGGAATTATATGGCAGTCTGTATTTGTCTTTCTGAGAAGATTTCATTACACTGACAAAATGAACAAAATTAGATTTCTGAGAAACTCATCGGAGACCCCATATTGAATAACATCTATTAAGGAACAAGTTATGTACATGTTGCACAACATGTTCCCATGATCAGCGCCAATACTGACTGTCATGGATAAAAAAAGGAGGCAATTTTGTCAACGTCAGAGGGTGCGAGAGCAGGGAAGTTAGATTGATGAACATAGGGAGCAATACGAATGGAGCAATAGGTGCTCTGGATTTCGAGAAGCTGCAATGATTTATTGACCAGCCTGGTAGGTCTGATAAAAATTGCCAGATATTTACCTGTGCAAATGACACATATATCTGCAGAGAACGTCACGGCACATCATACACATTGTCAGTATTCTAAACAACAGATAGACCCAGAACATCCTACAGTGACGTCACTATCGAAATGCCTCCAAATGTATCGAAAAGTTGCAATGGTTGCAGATGTACAAGAGCAATACAAATCTGACCCCATGGCTCTACGCGTACACCCCCTGCTGTGAGTTTGACAAAGTTGCTTCCCTTGCTTAAGTACTTCCATCGATCTGTCCCTCCCCCATTCAGCTAATTTTGCTGATCGTATAATGAGGAGAACTTTAGAATCTACATTTAGATTATTCACTTTACAGTAAGGTCTCTAATACCTGTAATTCAAAATCAGTTTTTGGACCACCTTTTAGATCAATTTTATAAACTTGGACAGCAGGACAATTTTCTTTTGATAACATCTTGTAGGGAAGTTCAATTTGTGAACAAGTACAGTTGAATGTAGACAGAATATGTTTTGGAACTGGCTTCTAAAGACTAAAATGTGTTTTTGAGATCTGGCGTTAGCCAGAGGCTCTTTAGAATGCTGTAGGGAAATGGACAAAAGTGCAAACCGACTCACGGGATAGCCTTACGCTGCATGAAAGTAGTTCCACAGAGATGAGTTTTGGGGATCCTTAGTGGTTGAAAGGCTTTTGTATGTCTATATTTAGTCACTAATAGTCACTTGGCATATATTTGATCTCTTATCTGCATTAAATATTACTCTGTTCATTGTTTTTCCACAAAATATGAGATTAATACGCTGTAAAGTATGGCAGACTGGTATCATCACTTTAACAAAGCTTGGACTCTGCTGAGAAAATTTTACAGTTTAGCTGGTTAGGTGTATATGTGAGAGATGCTCTACCATAGCAGCCAACCTGCCCACCATTGTCTCATTATCACCTTTGCAGGCCACTGTTTGCTTTTCTCACAAGAGCAGGCTGTAACATATCTTATAATCTTTTCCTATCTTGTACTCCACCAGTCAACCTCTGGGATATCCAGAAAGTGTAATACATGTCTTGTCTTATCCTAACTTGTGACATAACCATCATCAACCTTGATGTCCAGCCCTTCTCGCTCATAACACTAAATCAGTCTCTATTTACCCTTAGATATAATCTCTCTTATTTACCCCTAGGTACATGTATGTTCTGTACAAACTGACCTTAATCCCCTGTGGGTATTTCATTTAAGCCTAGACTTCATTTCACTGGCCCCTTTTTCCATCGAATTCCCAACAGGTCAGTTGCAGTTTCAACGCAACACCAACAATACCATGTCAAAGAAGGTATCATAAGGCTTTCTTTATGCTGGTTAAATTAACATGGTGGTCATGGTGTTCATCTGGAATCCCGAACTGACGTATTGGAGGAATTATGTATCAAGATAAAGAGCAAAATTCGGTTATTTTGGTTGAGTCAAGGTTGGATGAGCACCTGCTGTAGTGTCTAATTGGACGGAAATTAATTGGGTAACACATGGTTAGCGTAACGTGTGCAACTTTCCTCATTATAGGACTACCTTTCATTGTTCCCACAGATCAATTTCACATAAACTACGATAAAAGTAACTCCGAAAATGGAAGTCATTGTGATATAATATTCTATATTTCCGCTTCCATTTTCGGAGTTACTTTTATCCTAGGACTGCCTTTCTTTGGTATGTTCAACTTCATTATGTCGATACCTTTTAAGAGGGCCGTTCGCGCCATAAATCCAAACCTTTAATAAATTTAAACGTTTAACTTGCACCAACCAATCAGATGTCATGAATTGACATTTGGAAGACCTTTCCTGTCCAAAAGCAAACGTTTGCTGTTGTAACGTCCAATACTTCAGACGTTTCCTGTCAAAAGGCAAACGTTTCCAGTAGTAATATTCGAGACTTTTAAACGTTTCCGGTTTAAGGAAAATCGTTACCGGTTGTGATCGTCCAGTCAGATTTTTTATTGCTGCCGCGTATGTTCAAACCTCAACATCAACACGTGTCCACTGGCAAAACGTTTCCGCTATGTAGTCTGTTTGAACCAATCAAAATAACCCTTACAAATATTCGCGCATATCGTATTCCTCATGCCCACCGTGCATCATGTCCTGCGCAAATTGCCCCGGTGCCAAAATATTCTCCAAAACCTAATTTGTAAGAACGGTTTTCATTGGTTAAAATACACTACATACCGGAAACGTTTGCCAGTGGAGATTTGCACATGTTGGTGTAGATGTTGAAATACATGCGGCCCAAATAAAAAATCTGATTGGACGATCACAACCGGAAACGTTATCCTTTCAACCGGAAACCTTTAAAAGACCGAATTTTTCTTTTGACAGGAAACGTCTGAAGTCGCGAATTTACAACTGAAAACGTTTGCTTTTTAACAGGAAAATGTCAGTTCATAACATCTGATTGGTTGGTTCAAGTTTAAACGTTTAAACTTTTTATAGCTTTACAATTTTTAAACGTTTAAGAAGTTAAAACGTTTAAAGGATGCGTTTATGGCGCGAACGGCCCTTCATATACCTTGCCACAGGATGTAACTTGTGATTGCGTTTTAGCCACATACATTCGTGCCTGGTGCCACCTGTGCCTAACTTGAAATTAAATATATAATTGTTCGTTTATTTCATTACAAACTTATCCCCCAATAACCCAGCTACCAGATCTCATTAAAGCCCATAGGCTCTAGTTATGTGATAGAATTATCCTTGACTTTATAGGTGTCTCAAAAAGTACTATCTTCAAAATAGTGATGAGCCAGCAACTTTTTGCCTCTAATTTATTTGCGGTGTCGTCTTTGATGTCCCCTTCACTATGTGTAAGATGCTTGGTTCCCTCTTTGATATTAGGCGGTACAATGGGAGGCCTCTTTGACCCTGGTTTTAATGAGACAGTAGATTAGCCTAGTTTCCAGGATAAAACGTTGAAGGTAAACAGGATTTGTGAGACAGTGTTTTCCCCTGTAAATAGGGCTGTCAGTGAATGATGATATCAGTGGCTGGTCTGGTCATCCCTAATTACCCTATCAGTAAGCCTCAGTAGTTACAGGCTGTCCCTTACCCCTGTCCAGGGATCTTTTATCTATACACCATCATCCTGGCCACATCCAATAGATCACTTAGCTTACACTACTGAGATCACACAGGTGCCAGACCTGTTCACATCAGAACAGATTTACCTTGTTCCAACTCCCCAAGGCTTCATTCTCGTGGTTATAGGGTAACATGGTGATTGTCTGACCTGTTTGATGAGATTATGCAGCCTTTAGGATCTTGATGCGATTTTCAAAGTTGGTGTACTTTAGCATCAGGTTTATCATACATATTACATGTTTTGTGAGCCTCTGAACATCTCTAAAAGCTTCTGTAAAACATGGTTGGATTTGATTCCATCGGTATGTCTATCAAACAAACTGATACGGCAAAGCGAATCTCAGTCGAACAGGATGATAGCGGGGTTGTATTGATTCTTGTGAAGGTCGATGAAAACCAACCCTGGTCTGCCAAATACCAAAGCTTCCCAACTTTCTCACTGTTCATTTGTATCTAAATACTGTCAACATGAATAAACCATATTTTATGGAGATTTCCGGTCATCGACAATGTTGAGAATGGTCGATGCCCTCTCTTGGGTACTGAAAAATGTCAAAAATCTATAGCAGTATTGGCGATTTCAGAAGTTGGGATTTACCAATCAGATCAGTCCATTGATATATCTGCATCCTGTGATGCAGCCTTAATAATAATTTGATCCCATGATGCATCAGTGCACATCTGCATTCCATCATCAATCCATATCCACATCCCATGATACATTAATCCCAAAACAGATCCGGAAACTGATTCTCTAACTGGTTCTGACGCTCTTCGTATCTCAAATTTGTTCCTGCATGAAATCCTGTGGAAGTCCAGAAAATTCCCGAAAATATCATACTCAATCGACATCGAAATCCTATAACTGACTTTCCTATGCAACTTTATTCAGATAATTTCTGAATAAATACGAAGCAAATTTTGAATAATTATTCATCACTTTTAGGCCATATATATCCCGCTGAGTTGGTTGCATAAGAAGAGATCTGTCCTATCATCTCATGTCATACTTTCCATTGATTGGTCAAATAGACTGTAGCTGTAAAGTTATTTTCGTGACAGACGGTCACCCAATGACCTTGAGATAGGAAGGAGGTCAGATCCATTTAGAGAAACAGTTTCTGGGTTTGTTTTTAATCAGATTGCATCCTTCCATATCTGCATCCCATAATACATGAAATGTTTGAAAGTGTTCCACTCTGATGTCTGGGCAATCAGCTGAGCAGATATGTATGGTACCTGGTGATATAGCTCCTCAGTAAGTCTAAATACTGAAGATTTCTATCCTGCCTCAGCCTGCCATGTGATAGCACTTATAAATCTATGCTATTGATGGTACAAGCCTGAAGACTTTGAATGCATTGTTTTCCAGGCACTGACCTTCTATACAACAAGGTGTTCCAGATGTCTTTTTCTCTAGCCATTCCAGATCAGTTTCTTGGTACTGATAGTGCAGTGCAGGACTTGCACAATATTATATGTATGTAGCCAATCAATAGCCCCAATTCTCACTTCCGGGTAGCCATTTCAGAATCGTGTTGCATCATGGGAGATGAGCTGATACTCAAATTTGAATACTTACTCTAAGAAATGTACATAATTAGTCACAGCTATGACCCCCATGTGGTGTCT
>JAVTVY010057392.1:0-31680 GCA_036873755.1 Hanleya hanleyi | reverse complement strand
TCTACAGCGCATGCGCAAAATGACGTCAGTTCCACGTGTGGCCCACCCCGTCGGATGCGCCTTCATGAATGCTTCACATGGATACCTCATACGACTCCATAGGACCACGAGTGGCCCACCTAGACCCCAAAACGTCTATTTCCATACCCTTTTCCCACAATTCCCTGTCTGCGCATGCGCAGAATGTTGACAACGACCGAGACACTAGTCCAGACAGATGCCCCCTCACATATGCTTCACATTGATACCTCAATTGACCCAATCGGCCCACTAGGGGCTTACCTAGATCCCAAAACGTCTATTTCCATACCCTTTTCCCACAATTCCCTGTCTGCGCATGCGCAGAATGTAGACAACGGCCGAGACACTAGTCCAGGCGGATGCCCCCTCACATAGGTTTCACATTGATACCTCACTCGACCCAATCGGACCAATAGTGGCCCATGTCAATCCCAAAACGTCTATTTCCATACCCTTTTCCCACAATTCCTGTCTGCGCATGCGCAGAATGTTAACAACGACCAGAATGTTAACAACGGCGGATGCCCCCTCACATAGGCTTCAGACTGATACCTCATTCGACTCCATCGGCCCATTAGGGGTTCCTCTAGATCCCAAAACGTCTATTTTCATACCCTTTTCCCACAATTCCCTGTCTGCGCATGCGCAGAATGGTGACAACGCCCGAGCCACTAATCCAGTCAGATGCCCCCTCACATAGGCTTCACATTGATATCCCATACGACTCCATCGGCCCATTAGGGGCTCCCCTAGATCCCAAACGTCTATTTCCATACCCTTTTCCCACAATTCCCTGTCTGCGCATGCGCAGAATGGTGACAACGTCCGAGCCACTAATCCAGTCAGATGCCCCCTCACATAGGCTTCACATTGATACCCCATACGACTCCATCGGCCCATTAGGGGCTCCCCTAGATCCCAAAACGTCTATTTCCATACCCTTTCCCACAATTCCCTGTCTGCGCATTCGCAGAATGGTGACAACGCCCGAGCCACTAGTCCAGTCAGATGCCCCTCACAGAGTGCGCTTCATACATTGATACCTCATGCGACTCCATCGGACCATTAGTGTGGCCCACCTAGACCCCAAAACGTCTGTTTCCATACCCTTTTTCCCATTACCCCCAGGCTCAGCATGCAGAATGGTGACAAACGCCCGAGTCAATGGTCAAATAGATGCCCTCACAGAAGGCTTCACATTGATACCTCATACGACCTATCGACCATTATTGGCCCATATCTAGACCCCAAAACGTCTATTTCCATACCCTTTTCCCCATTACCTCCCTGCTCCAGCATGCGCAGAATGGTGACAACGCCCGAGCCACTAGTCCAGTCAGATGCCCCCTCACATAGGCTTCACATTGATACCTCACGCGACTCCATCGGACCATTAGTGGCCCACCTGGACCCCAAAACGTCTATTTCCATACCCTTTTCCCACAATTCCCTATCTGCGCATGCGCAGAATGGTGACAACGCCCGAGCCACTAGTCCAGTTATTAGGCTTCACATTAATACCTCATACGACTCCATCGGACCATTAGTGGCCCATCTAGACCCCAAAACGTCTATTTGCAGACCCTTGGTCCACCGCGCATGCGCAGAATGACGCTATTTCAACCCCACACCCAGCCCATCAGATGCCCCTTCACGGCCGCTTCACATTGATGCCTCATACGACCCAATCGGATCATCCATACCCCATACAGGCATTTCCCCGTATAGCTTTAATATGCAAATGTTCGATGCAGGGAAGATAACCCGGCATTTGCCAAAAACCACAAAAGTGCATCAAGAGCTACCGTCCTTTTGCGGGGAGCTCTCTTGAGCTGGTGGCGCCCCCTGTCGGACGCTCCACGGAAATCAAGAGTTACCCCTCAAGTTTAAGTGCAAAGAGGGCAATACGACCTTTTTTCAGTAGACTATACTACTTAGCTGCTTGGTAAAAAGAATCTCTTACACACAGTTGCCTGGCCTGTAGGATATTGGATGGTCGATGTATACGTATAATTATTTCCAATAAATTATGAAAATTAATAAATATAAAAAGAAATTTAAATCGATTTTTTTTTTTAAATATTTTTTCTAAGTGTATTTCTCTTTCATCTTTGGCTAAATTAAATTCATTCCCTATATTATTCCCTGTCATTATAGGGAATGACTTTAATTGAGCCAAAGATGAAAGAGAAGTACACTTAAAAAAAAAAAAAAAAAAAAAAATGATTTAATTTTTTTTTTATATTTATTAATTTTCATAATTTATTGGAAATAATTATACGTAGACATCGACCATCCAATATCCTACAGGCCAGGCAACTGTGCTCTTACAATCTTATAATTTGCACACTCGATCAAACAATATGTTTCACCGTGAGATCTTCGTCGCATGGAATACACCTTGGGGCTGGTTCCTTTTTTATTAAATGTTCGTGAGTTAATCGGGTATGACCGATTCTACATCGCCTGATCATGGCTTGATCGAAACGTTTCTGGCTGCTCAGATGAGTATATCCTACTGTTTTTTGAAACACTCGAAGTTTGTTATTATCCACAGCATCCCAAGATTGAAAAAGCTTTCCCACATATGCACAGACAGAGGATCTGAAATCGCCATGCATGGGATTCCAACAGGATCATTATCTAGGGCTGCTTTAGCCATTTCATCAGATTCGGTATTTCCTTATATGCCAACGTATGGAGAAGAATAAATCTTCCTTGTAAGATAAGATAAGATAACTTTATTGACACTTCAGCACAGTCACAAGTGATTGGCAATATGGTCAGAGTACAACAGACATACAGAAAAAATGATTTGAACAATAGTGTCTATTAGTGAGGTGGCTTAGTGAAATTATATTTTCCTAAGTGACAAAAGCATGATTTTTTCACCAGAGGATCCCCTAGCGTCACTCTCTTGAAAAATCTGTGGCTGCAAAAAAAAATCACAAGTGTGACGTCACAGTGACGCCTTTTTGACGTTTATACTTTAAATGTAGGCTAAAATACAGAATATCGTCAAAGTAAGGTTCTTGAAATAAACTACCACGATTTTTCTAACTGTAACAAGTTGTGTAATCAGCAGATGTAATTATGAGTTCAAAATATATCATTTTTCAGACTATATGATGAAAAAGAGGAAACGAGTAGTATAGAAAGCATCAATTTTGAGGGTGCGTGGGGTGTGTTTGAGGGACCATCCGTGGTCCGAATGCGTAGTGTTAGGTGTCAAAGTGAAGCTCTGGTGATGTAAACCACGACTTGAGGGATGTCCATGTCATATGTGACGTCATTGCTGACGTCAGCAGTAGTAGTACCCAAAGTGGGCATTTTGGGTGGTGCGAAGGAAGGTGTTTGAGATAGAGATGGACCATCCATGGTTCGAATGTATCGTGCGAGATGACAAAGTGAAGCTCTCGTGGTGTAGACTACGACTTGAGGGATGTCCATGTCATCTGTGATGTCATTGTTGACGTCATTAGTAGGTGTAGTACCCGAAGTGGGTCTAATGGGGGTGCGAAGGAAAGTGTTTGGGGTAGAGATGGGCCATCCGTGGACCGAATGCGTCGTGTGAGGTCTTGGAGCAACGACCGCCAATGCCAAGCTTAACGCTTCAACGCTCTGGTGAAATAGCTCAGAAGCTCTGATTTTCTAGATATTTTATGGAATTGTCACTAATTCATCAAAATGCAGTGACGCTCGTCAGCGCCCGTTGTTACGGCTTAACGCCCTATCCGTATGCCTTAACGCCCGTCTCAACGCCTTAACACCCGTCTCAACGCCTTAACGCCTTATCCTAACGACCTAACGTGCATATATCAGTCAATCGGCAGGCTGGGGAAGTAACCAATCAGTGCAGCCATAAGGGCATTCACGGCGTACACACCGTGACATGTAACAAAATGTAGCACTATATATGACTCTTTATGTTCATCATAATCAACGTTGGTCAGGATGGCCGAGTGGTCTAAGAGGCCAGTCTACATATTTGGGACGTGGGTTCGAATCCCACTTCTGACACACACCTGTTTCGTTATTCTTCACCATGTTGCAAAACCATTGTACAAATATAGCACAATATATGAATCATTATGACCACGATAACCAGCTTTGGTCAGGATGACCGAGTGGTCTAAGGTGCCAGTCTCAAGATCTATGAAATTGTCTTCCCCGGGGTATGGGTATACTGGTCTGCAGATGCGGGCGTGGGTTCGAATCTCACTTCAGACTCGCACCATTTACTGGTCACACGGAGTCATAGAAAGAAGAATGTTGTTGAGATAGTGTAGTCTCTCAATTTCGGGTAAATAAAAGTCAACGAAATTAAACCAGTTTAGTGTTACAGAAATCAGAAACTATCAGGGTTAATTTTTCGGGGAATTTTCTGGAAAATTATTTATAGATCACTTGGGAGTAGTAGAGAAAGGGGAGGTTCGGGGGTGCAAACAAGCGCGCTTGGAGAGGTGGCCATGTTCACTCTAGCTACCTGTTAGAGTTACCTCAGCGTATCTCAAAGTGATATGCAAATTTTTAGGTCAACTTGGGGTCGCGGTGGACCAACGCCTCAATACCTATGTTAATGACTTAACGCTTTATCTTAACGCCATAACGCCCTAGCAAAACGCCCTGACGCCATGATGTAGAAAGATGAGAGAACAACAAGAATGACAGGTCAATCATGTTATCAGTCCCTCCAGTACATCATACCCACCCTGGGGGAGCCGCGTTTAGTATGTTTAAAATTCAAGTAGGCTCTTATCCAATTAGAAATCGTCATTTGAGAAAGTTTAATCTTCAGTCATAATCGCTTTTGGCCTAAGCGTCGTCAGGCAGACAAGGATACTGTAACGGCAGCATGTCGTGTTAACGCTTTATCTTAACGCCATAACGCCCTAGCAAAACGCCCTGACGCCATGATGTAGAAAGATGAGAGAACAACAAGAATGACAGGTCAATCATGTTATCAGTCCCTCCAGTACATCATACCCACCCTGGGGGAGCCGCGTTTAGTATGTTTAAAATTCAAGTAGGCTCTTATCCAATTAGAAATCGTCATTTGAGAAAGTTTAATCTTCAGTCATAATCGCTTTTGGCCTAAGCGTCGTCAGGCAGACAAGGATACTGTAACGGCAACATGTCCTGAAACACTTGTTTGCACATTTGGGGCGTAGAAAGTAGGGTGGTCATTCTTGAGGTGCACAGGGATATATTTGAGAGATTGAGGTTCTATATCTCATCCAAAGATGAAGTGTAGGGTGTCATCTAGAAGGTCTCGTGGTGTAGACCACGACTTGAGTGATTCCCATGTCATCTGCGACGTCATTGGTGACGTCATCAGTACGAGTGGTGGCGAAATTTTGATTAGTCGACCAATACATATGGACTGATAATCCCTATATGTACAGACACCACCACCACCACACACCACCACCCCCAAGCCCCTAGGGCAGAGCTCTTGGATCGGAGCGCTCGGGGCTGTTGGAGTCTGAGCTTTGAGCTCTTGGAGGGCAGAGCTCAGAAGTGACGTCACCGTAGGCATGCGCACACCTGGGTAGCTAACTGCAGAGATAATCTAGGCAGTGCGTTGTTTACAGATTTCACAATCTTCCCGAATGTTTACATGCACCGATACACTGTACGTAAACTGAGTATGAGGTGAATAAAACAATATTTATTCATTAAAAGGTTATGGCAGCTGATAAAGTGAACTAATTAGACTGTGATGTATTAACCTCACAATATATAAGAGATAGGTTGCTGTTTATTGTATCTCGGTAAAAAATTGTGTTAAACTGATGAAAATGTCCAAACATAATTCTCAATTTGGTGACCATTTTGAATTCATCAGAGCTGGACTATATTGTCACGGTACATATACTGAACATCAGTATCATGTGCCTTTTATGTAAAAGTTTTCACTATATGAAATAGAAATGCGTACAAAGGGTAGGTGGTTAGTTTAACCCTATCTGGCCTGGGCTTTTTGGGACCTGTTGTGGCCTGGGGGGGGGGGGGAGATGGCTCCCCTCTAATTATTTTTCTGACCTCTTGAGCTAGAGGGCTGAAACTTACCACACTATACCCTTGGGTCAACCTCTACCAGAAAATGTGAACAAAATCGAAGATGGCCGCTTTGATGACGTCACAGTGACGTCATTTTCAAAAACGGCATTTTTGGTCGATTTTTCAGTCAGATTTTCTGAATTTTTTATTTATGTAATTTCTCCTAAATATCTGCATGATAAATTAGTAAATATTAATGAGATGTGAAATAAAATAGGTTTTGTCCGCTTTTCGTCGAGAAAAAGCAAAAATTTTGAAGAAATATGAAAACACATCCCTTTTCTGGGACTCCACGTGGCCGCCATCTTGAATTTTCCCATGATCCTCTGCTCGGGGGGTTATGCAAATATGCTCAAAATGATCCCAATATAATAAACTAGAAAGTCACTGAGTTTCAGCTCTCCATTTTTTGTCGTTCCGGAGATAGTGCCAGGCCAGGTAAGGTCAAGTCAACACATTTTAATCCCTCCCCCCCCTTTCCAAATTACAACATAAAACCCATCCCATGCAGAGTTCAGCTTGCAGCAGCAGATTTTCTGGGTCCTTGAACGATCACAAATCAGCATGCAAAAGATAATGCTTTTGTCACAAATGTAAATAACTTCCGATTATTTTACGGTAAGCCACTCGACTACTATACATTTCGTCATATATCGAGCTCAATGAGCCAGCTTCCTTGTATGCATCGAAATTAATGGATTTTTTTATTTGCCTTTGATGGTTTGGATCGATATCCTATCATATATATTCTGCATTATTTGAATAGAATTTGGATATATACCCTATTCTGCTAAAACACCAATAGAACTACCTATTTTGGGGATTTCAAGAATGCTTTTACAAGTATTTATCGTGACATTATTTACACAGGAGGGCAGACGAGTTAGAAAATAGATCAGCTTTCCAGCGATTTATCAGTTTAGATGCCCCATTTCAGAACTATACAGAAATAAACACTGGATTATAGTTTTGATGATTTTCCGCAGAGAATAACACATGTGATACAAGTGCCATAATTCTACTACCATAATGCACCACAACACAGCGTTTTGCATGCGTAAATTCGACACTTTCTGGGAGAGCCGTTCATAGACTGAACAAGACTGAACTTATGGAGTTTTACATATAGTTATGAAAAATGGAGATACCCGTGCAATCAAAAAGATGAGAGTGGGAACTGAGCTCCGGATCGAGCAACGGTTTAATGTTCATTCAAAACAAACAGAAAATATACCGTCAAAATGCACCAGAACAAAACAAATCGAACATAATGTATGTAGATTAACTTTCACTTTTGTTTCGCATAAGCACGCATCGATATTGAAAAGTAGCACACCTTATGCCCCCATTTGACATTCTGGTAAAACACATACAAATCAGGGCTAACACTTCACACGTGGAGCGCTCGTAGCCATTATGTTTGCATATTCAACATCGAAATATAGTACGCTCACAAACCACACAAATAGATGTCTGTTTAATGTACCAATAGATACTCTGATTACATAATCCACATTCGTTTATTTTACATATAATTTTAAGATATTATTTCTACGCGAAATCCCAGGGTTCGCTGATCTCTCTCTCAATTTTTTTTTACAGGTTTAATGGGGGGGGGGAGCGGAACCCCTTGACCCCCACCTCCCGTAGATCTGCCCTTGACAGTGCATATCAAAACGCTGTTTCACCAGGGAGTTGTCAGCTAACAAAATAAAAGCTGCAGAATATGACGGAATTTCATTGGTGGATTAAGTCGTTATAACGACTTACTAAGTCGTTATAACGACTTAATGCTCCAATTTCATTGGTCAATTAAGTCGTTATACCGACATAATGCTCCAATTTCATTGGTCAATTATGTCGTTATGCGCCAATTTCATTGGTCAACTAAGTCGTTATAACGACGTAATAAGTCGTTATAACGACTTAATGCTCCAATTTCATTGGTCAATTAAGTCGTTATAACGACATAAGTCGTTATAACGACTTAATAGGGGCTAAAAAAAAAATTCCATGTCCCTTTTATATTATTGTTCCCATGAAAGCTTTTAATATTTTTATGGAAATCGAGCGAGTTAGTTTCAGAGATGTTTTGTGCAGTGAAGGAGTTTAAACCATAGTAGTATACAAAGAGGAAATTGACTCTTATTGACCTACTTAATGACGTCACATTGAGGCGGAAGTGGGGCGGGGTTTCCCAGTGGGGGTTTCCCATGACGATCACGTGATCAAGGCATGTTTAGATGGTGGTAGATGTGGGATGGGATGGGACAAAATGGCGGCTGATGTGGGTGGTGGTGGTGGTGGGACCAAAATGGCGGCCTTGTGGGAGGTGGAGGTGGTGGGACCAAAATGGCGGCTTGTGGTGTGGTGGAGGTGGTGGGACCAAAATGGCGGCTTTGTGGTGTGGTGGAGGTGGTGGGACCAAAATGGCGGCTTTGTGGTGTGGTGGCGGAGGTGGTGGGACCAAAATGGCGGCGCAAGGGAGCAAACGAGGCGGTGGGGAGGTCACGGGGAGAAAAACCCCTCACATTACCCTCAAAAAACGTCTAAGCCATATAATAATAATAAACATAATCTATAGGTGTTGTACCATGTTAATAGGAGCAGTCTAGCATCTGTACCACCCTAGGGTCGAGCGTTTATTGTCCCGTGTATCTCCGCAGAAAATCAACAAACAAAATGGCGGCTCCAGGATGGTGTGGGGACGCCCTTTCCACATCACGGTGTCGATCATAGCGCCATCTGCACACACTGACGCAAGGGAGACAACTCGTGTGGCCCAAGGGTATGGAAATAGCCGTGTTGGAGCTAGGGAGTTACTACTGGTCCAGTGGGGTCGAGTGATGTATCAATCTGAAGCCTATGTGAGGGGGCATCTGATGGGCTGGGTGTGGCGTTGAACTAGCGTCATTCTGCGCATGCGCGGTGGCCCAAGGGTATGAAAATAGCCGTGTTGGGAGCTAGGGGAGCTACTAATGGGCCGACGGGGTCAAGTGAGGTACCAAAGTGAAGCTTATGTGAAGGGGCACCTGACTGGACTAGTGGGGTTGAACTAGCGTCATTCTGCGCATGCGCGGTGGCCCAAGGGTATGAAAATAGCCGTGTTGGGAGCTAGGGGAGTGACTACTGGTCCAGTGGGGTCGAGTAAGGCATCAAAGTGAAGCCTAGGTGAAGGGGCATCGGACTGGACTAGCGGGTTTGAACTAGCATCATTCTGCGCATGCGCGATAGTGGAAATAGCCGTGTTGGGAGCTAGGTGAGTTACTACTGGTCCGATGGGGTCGAGTGAGGTATCAAACTTAAGCTTAGGTGAGGGGGCATCTGATGGACTGGCTGTGGGTTTGAACTAGCGTCATTCTGCGCATGCGCGGTGGCCCAAGGGTATGAAAATAGCCGTGTTGGGAGCTAGGGGAGTGACTACTGGTCCAGTGGGGTCGAGTGAGGTATGAAAGTGAAGCCTAGGTGAAGGAGCATCGGACTGGACTAGCGGGTTTGAACTAGCATCATTCTGCGCATGCGCGATAGTGGAAATAGCCGTGTTGGGAGCTAGGTGAGTTACTACTGGTCCGATGGGGTCGAGTGAGGTATCAAAGTGAAGCCTAGGTGAAGGGGCATCTGACTGGACTAGCGGGTTTAAACTAGCGTCATTCTGCGCATGCGCGGTGGCCCAAGGGTATGGAAATAGCCGTGCTGGGAGCTAGGTGAGTTACAACTGGTCCGATGGGGTCGAGTGAGGTATCAAAGTGAAGCCTAGGTGAAGGGGCATCTGACTGGACTAGCGGGTTTGAACTAGCGTCATTCTGCGCATGCGCGGTGGCCCAAGGGTATGGAAATAGCCGTGTTGGGAGCTAGGAAAGCTACTACTGGTCCGATGGGGTCGAGTGAGGTATCACTCATTCGTGAAGGGGCATCTGACTGGACTAGTGGGTTTGAACTAGCGGCATTCTGCGCATGCGCAGTCTGGCCGTAGTATAGAAATAGACGTGTTGGGGTGGTGGTGGGCCCCTAGTGGGTCGATGGGATCGAGTGAGGTATCCATGTGAAGCCTAGGTGAGGGAGTTACACTAGGGTGTCGTATCCATTCTGTTGCGCAGGTCACGTGGGGGTTGTGACGTCACTTCCGGGTTTTTCACTAAAACTACCTCCAAACCCAGAAGAGTTCCAACGTTCAACCCTCCGGGTTTTGTTTTTCCCGCCCCCGCCCCGGCGCCCCGCAGCGCGCGCGCGCGGGTTCTCCGGAAGTGCGCGTCATCCCCGGCAGTGTGCGCGCGGACGCGGGTCAAAAGGTCAAAGGTCACCTCCAGGTCAGACGGTCCAATATGAATAACGACAAGTTCAGCAATGTTCATACAGTTTATTATCCCCAATGTTACATCATACCCAGGCTGGGGGAGCCGCCCTGGGTATGTTTAGTATGTTCACAGCAAAACAAAATTGAAATATCAAACACCATGTTTTAACGCACCGTCACATTTAATGTTTACTGAGCTCAAGTCAATGATCAGCATGTAGACATAGAGAGTATGTACGGCATGTTATGGTATTCATCAGTGCACGAGTGACGCATTCAACCGATGGCTGTGGTGAATCACCTTGGTAAGGAAAAATGTAACATTGGTCACCCTCTTCACTGTCCACTTGGTGTTGGGTCGTTGTTGTTGGGCCCATCCCAAGACATCCAATTGTTCCACTTGGTCCAGCATCATCTCTAGTGACCTCCGGTTAATGATGGTAAACGGTTGGTCGTACACTGGGTGGAGGGCACTGGAATAGAAATAGCGCAATTCATCCGTCATCTTATGGCATAAGATGTACCCAAATGCTACATTTAATGTGAAGGCCGTAGGTTGGTCATTGAAGATGGTTTCCACGTAGCTGCGTAGACGGGTGAGCTTGGTCAGTGGGAAATTGTAGATATCTTGAATAGGTCGATGACGGTGGAAACAGTGCCGTGTCATGGTCCAATGGCGCCGAGAGATGTCACTCTCTGGATGATATTCGGGTAAGAGATCGCTAGGAACATTTATGGGCTCGTCCAGAAAATGTTCGATGTATGGCGTATGACTCGAAACCGTAACGGTGGGGTCCGGTTGGAAATCCAGGCTCTTCCCAACTGTGGGTATAGGCGGGCTCTCCGTCATCGCATCACCAGTGGCGTTCGTCTCCCCGGGCTTATCTTCACTGGGTCTGACCTTCCGCGGCTCCTCTTCAGTAGGAAGTTGTCGCCAAAACCGTGGAGACGGAGCATGAATCAACCGTTGGTGTCGCAGCAACTGACTGCTTCGTTTGAAGAGTTGACCACAGTCCTTACATTGTTCCGTCGCGCCCTCGTGGAATGAACGTTCGTGGCGCAGTAAAGCATCTTCCCGATTAAATGACCGTGCGCAGGTTATACAAGTATACCGTGCATCGTTGTGGATGGAGGCCTCGTGGCGTCGCAAATCTTCTGGGCGAGTAAACTGCTTCTGGCAAGTAGTACAAGTGAACATCTTGGTGGTTGACAGACTGTCTGATGAAACGGCAAGGTCGCTTCCCTTTTATAGCACGCTAGCTGTTAATCTATTTTTAGCACACTCTACTCCAAGTCGAGGATCGAGACTGGTGTACTGGTGTACGACTGAGCCGCATTGCGCGCGCGTATGAAGACCCTGATACATACCCAATGCAGGCGCAGACGCGAAGTGCCCGGATGACAGACACGGTCGTCACCGATCCGAAAAGACACGGACTTTACCGAAAAGACACGGACTTTACCGAAAAGACACGGACTTTAACGAAAAGACACGGACGTACCCGAAAAGACACGAAGGTGAACGCCATTGTGGGAAACCCCCCACAGACAGGTCAGTACATGCATTCCTATGATGTTCACGCATAATAAAAAGGATTGACCTGTAATCTGTGTTGTTGTTGTTGCTCCCTTTTTTGGACTAACCCATCAGAATAGTACGTATCACGGACTACACCCGTAGAGCTACATCTGGTCTATAAAACACGTCTCTCTGGATCCCACACCTTCATTTCTACGGTTGCAGAGCCATGACGGAGATCCAGCCCTGTGCGACTCGCATTTTACAGCATGCCACCGCGGTGAATTCATTCACGGGTTACCGAGCAGTGGTCCGGTCCATGTTTGCAGATGGTGACGACAACGAGGGACGACGCCAGATCCTGAACGAGTTCACAGAAGCGGTCCTCCACAGAGTGCACTCGATGGAGAGGCGTGCCATCACTCACCACTACTGGACTATGACAGCGATCCTTGATGCTCGCGCTATGGACCAGGAGCGCTCACGCCGGAACCAGCGCCGGCTGGTTGGCCTCACGCTAGTCTGTGCCCTGTTGACCCTGGCGCTGTGGTATTGACAGTGGGACTATAAATACGAGGGTCAGACAGAGTGTGTGTCATTCACCGTTCGACATTGGACCAAGCATGTCACCCGTCCTACGAGCCATCCTGCCCCTTACACCCCGGGTGGGGTTACACGTCTATGAAGATAAAGTCACCCTGGTGGAAGACCGTGGAGTTTGCTGGTCGCCCGCTGAGACCGTATCGAATACGGTGACGCTACAGCGTGACGGCTGGATCAAATTTAAACGGGTGTTGAGCGGCGAGCTCGACGGACACGTCATCCACATAGACAATGCCATCTACGTATACCGTGGACCTTTCTTCCCACGTCTGGGCCGCTACCAAGACCCTAAGCAAGGCTTCACCCTAGACCCCGATCTGTGGTCAGCCGTGGAGAAAGTGGTGCCTATTGTGGACCAGCTGTTTACACCGGACGAGCGGTCATCAGACGAGTTGGCGTGGGCTCGTGCCCTGAGAGAATCGGCGGCAGAACCCAATGAACAACTACATGAACCCGACGACGATGCCATTGATTACCCGGCTAGACTCAGTCAGCCCAGTGATATGACCACCTGATCCTTTTGATCTCACGGGGTTCTCCCTATAAATACGAGAAACAGACAACTCTGGTACCATTCACGTACTGACCATGGCGGAGCATATGATACTGGCGTATCTCAGCTTGACCCCCGAGGTTTTCCTGCACGTGTATGCGGATACGGTCGATATCATGGAGGAGGTGGGAGACATCTGTGATGCGGACCCTACACAACCGGGCCCGGTTCACATTCGTCTGTCCCGAGAGGGCTGGACCAAATTCAAACGGGTGTTGTCTGGTGAACTGGACGGCGACCTCATCCACTTGTGTCACGATGTGTACATCCGACGCGGCCCTTGCTTTGCTCAATTGGCTCGGCTAGATGGGGGTACAGTGCATTTTACCCTTCACCCTGATCTATGGTCTGCATTGGAAGATGCCGTGGTAGATGTGGATGAAGTGCTTATCAAGCAGTCATCAGACGAGTTGGACTGGTCATTTGCCATGGACACTGTGAAAGCCAATGAAGAAAATCAGAAAGAAACTCCGGCCCAAGATATACCCGTTATAAATAAACGATAGAGCCAGGGTGCATCATCATTTTGTCACCATGAAGCGCTGGGAGAATGTGTTGGATAACTTATACTACAGTCCCGACAGTCCGGCGGCCTATAGCGCATTGTCGGCTCTCTATCGAGCGGCCAAACCCCAGGGGATACAACGTGCCCAAGTCCGAGATTGGTTAAGAAGACAAGACACCTATACCTTACATCGATCTGTCCGTCGCCATTTTCTACGGAACCGTGTCATCGTGGGAGGAATAGATGCCCAGTGGCAAGCGGATTTGGTCTATATGAGCGCCTTTGCCAAACACAACGATGAGAATCGGTATATCTTGACGTGCATCGATATCCTATCCAAGTATGCGTGGGTGGTACCCATCCGGACGAAAACGGGGCAAATCTCATAGCGGCGTTCAAAGACATCTTCAAGACCGGGCGCAAACCTTTATATTTGCAAACCGACGAAGGCACGGAATTCCTCAACAGACCGTTCCAAGCCTTTCTCAAGAAACAGAAGGTGTTTTTCTTCCATACGTACAACGAGACCAAGGCTTCCGTGGTGGAAAGGTTCAACAGGACATTCAAAGGCCGCATGTATAAATATTTCACCTATAAGAATACAAGGCGGTACATCGATGTTCTCCCGAAACTGGTGAGGGGTTACAATCGAGCCTATCATCGGAGTATAGAGAGAGCCCCCATTACCGTGACCCAACGCAATGAAGCCCAAGTCCGGCGTGTCTTGTACCCCAGGCCATCGCAGCGAACGACGAAGGCGGTGTACAAGGTCGGGGACCCTGTACGGATCAGTAAAGTCAAGGGCAAGTTCGAGAAAAGTTACTTGCCCAACTGGAGCGATGAGCACTTCCTGATTAAACGGCGCCTACCCCGACAGCGGCGAGTCTATGAACTGGAAGATCTCCAAGGGGAACCGTTGCTGGGGACGTTTTACGAGACGGAATTACAGCCTGTTGTAAAAACACAGCAAGACTACTACACGGTGGAGCAGATTTTGAAAACGGAACGTCGACGTGGCAAACTGTTTCATTTCGTGAAATGGCAAGGTTGGCCCAGTTCCTTCAATTCCTGGGTCGCGGCCAACCAGGTGAAACGACTATAAAGCCAGACACCACTGTCGTCCTCCTTCATTCCACGTCCGACCACAGTGCTATGGACAAACAGCAGCTGCCTCTGAACACAACGTCTCCCAAAACGCGCAAAGCACAAGTGGGCTTTGGGGTGCTACTGCTAACCCTGCTGAGTGTGTTGTACGGAGGTGTGTTTTACGACGTAGCCTATGTCAGCACGTTACTTAACCAACTGAGAACACCAGGCACCAGTGAAACCGGTCTACAGAGAGCACCAGTCGTATCGAGCCCAGTCACCACCACCACACCCCGTGTACAAGCCACGTCGAGTGTAAGCTCTACACCTACACCAAGTACACCCACTACGTCTGCACGCCCACCGGATTTCATCCCTCACAGTGAACCGACGACCCACGTTGTACCCACCCCCATCATCATCCCTGACAGTGAACAGACAACGACGACCGACGTTGTACCCACCACCACTCCAGTTCACTCGTACCAAATTTACAAGAGCGGGTTACCACGACAACGGATACACCTCGAACCATGGACCCTGTGTGGCAGCATCCCTTCACTTGCGTCATCGCAGGACCGACGGGTTCCGGCAAAACGCACTTCGCCAGGAAGCTCCTTCAACACGCCGACAGCATGATCACCCCACCTATTGCTCGAGTCGTGTGGTGTTACGGAGAATGGCAGGAAGCGTATGCAGCAATGCCCCACATCACGTTCATGGAAGGCCTACCCAACCTGGCCGATTTGGAACCCGACACCTTGGTGGTTCTGGATGATCTCATGGCGGAGATGGATGCGCGGGTCACCCAACTCTTTACCAAAGGCAGCCATCATCGACGGCTCAGCATCATCTACATTGTGCAGAATCTGTTCAGTAAAACAAAGAACATCGGAATATCAGCTTAAATGCCCACTACCTGGTGGTCTTCAAAAACCCGAGAGATACCACTCAACTGCTGCACCTGGCGAGACAGATGTATCCCGGCCGCACACCGTTTGTGTTGGAAGCCTTCAAAGATGCCACAACCCCTCAGCACGGGTGTATGCTCTTCGACCTCAAGCAAGCTACCCCCGAACATCTTCGACTACGGACCGGCATCTTTCCCGGAGAGGCCCACCACGTGTACTTGCAAAAATAATGTAAACACACCCACAGTGGCTCCCCCAGCTTGGGTCTGTGTGTTTGATGATGGGGAATAATAAAAAGAATGAATACCACAGCAGGGTTATGTTCTCTGAGGTAGATAAAAAGAGCAGCGTTGTGGGTTCTAGCATTAGTTGTACAGGATGTCTGCGCGAGTACGGAAGCACGCTCCCACGCTCCGTGAATTGAAGACGGCCCCACCCGAGTTAGTCCGAACCATTGTACGCGGTGCGGACCCTGACCTTGGACGCTGTCTGTGCGAGATCGGGTACAACCTGTTAAAAGGCAACGTACCACTGACTCCGGCTCAGAAGACCAAGTTGGCCAAGCATAAGACAGGTCTCCGAACCCTAGTCCACAAGCGGGTCCCTCAAACACAAAAGAAAAAGGTGTTACAGAAAGGCGGCTTTCTCGGGGCCATCTTAGCACCGTTGGCCGCTTCTGTGTTGGGTCCAGTATTGGGTGGACTCTTCGGCCGACAATGAACCACACGAAAAAAATGGTCCTCGTCGAACCACGGTTCCTGCAAAACCTCCAATCACCCTACCCTGTCCCACCTACGGTGAAGACCATAAACAGCCTCGATGGAGAGATGCAACAGATCTTACAGAGACCGGGGTTAAGCGACAGTGAGAAAGTACAACGGTACAATGAGACGCTTCAACGTTACATGACGTTCATGGACCAATACAAAACTCGCTCTACCCCAGCAACAGCAGCACCACCACCACCACCACCACCACCACCACGTGACAGACCGCCGACCTCAGCACCGTTCCAACAGCCGGGTGGGGTAGCTCCCACAGCCCCGCAGTGGGTGGAAGACGAAGTGCTGAAGAGTGTACCTGCCTCGTTCAAGAAACAAGCTGGCCTGGTATTACAACGGATGAAACAGAATCCTAACATGACTTGGAATGATAAAGGCGAACTCCTGGTACAGAATCAGGTGGTCCCGGGGACCCACATGACGGATTTAGTGAATGATCTGATGCGTCAACGCAGATCGCACACGGATCCTCGAGGATGGGAGGTCTTCGCTCAAGGCTTGAAAGACATGCATGTACCACAGGAATTGGTGGGGAACCCCCACCGCTGGGCCTTTATGCAATCACCGACTCGTGCACCACGACTCTCACCACAACCTTGGGAAGCCGACTGGGAACCGGAGTCACCCCCCAAAACTCCACCACCACAACGGGCACCTTCTTTTCAGACCTTTAAAAAACCACCCTCGATCAGGACACCCCACATCTCCAGAGCCGTGACACGTAGCAAGTCAACGCGACGAACACGACGCCGGACACAACCGCCCAAGGCCTGGAACACCTATTAAAACCAACAGCAGCAGCAGGACAGCTCAGTCGCCACGTGTTACCTCACCCTACCCAGTAACAGTTCGCTGGATGTGTTTCCTGACAACACCGTGGCCAAGTACGTCACCCAGTTACCGCAACCGTTACATTTACCTGGCCGGTGGGAATGTGGACTGGTGGATATTCAGTACCCTTACTCGTGGTACAACGTGCGAGCCAATGAAGTGTGGTACGAGGTGACCTACGAAGGCAAAAACACCCGACTCACCCTGCCCGAAGGCCAATACGATACCCCCAAAGAGTTCATGGGTGGGCTGTCAAGACTGATGCATTATAAGGCGCTACGGGGGGTGACGAATACTTCAAGACCCATCAAAGCCTATCCCTTCAAGAATCACGTGGACTTCGATTACAACGCACACAACGACAAGGCAGAGCTTATCGTCACCGGCAAGGCGAGTGTCGTACTGAGTCCTATCCTACAGCAAATGCTGGGTTTCGATCTAAAGACGTTCGCTGGTCCCACCGAACACCATGGCGAGATGCCGATGGATATGAAGTCGGGTATGTACGGACTCTACGTCTACTCGGACGTGGTGGACAACCACATCGTGGGCGATATCAACACACCTCTGTTACGGGTGGTCCCCATTAAAAAGACGTATGGAGGTCAAGTCACGCACAGTTTCACCCACATGCTCTACTTGCCCGTACGACAAACTGACATCAACACGATCACGGTGGATATAAGAGATGACACGGGACGACCAGTGGCATTCGAACGAGGAAAAGTGGTGCTGACACTTCATTTTCGACAAGCACGTGCTCCCCACTTTGCATAATGAAAGTACCTTACGAGTGCGATGCACGCAGCTATGCCGACTATTATGCCCAACAGGCCGGGGGTGGCTTTCCGGTCTTTAGCGGTGCACGCATGCAACGAGGACATGGACTGGGGAACATACTCGGCAGCATCGTCAAAACGTTCCTGCCCTTGGTGACGCGTGGGGTGAAAGCAAGCGGCAAACAAGCGGTACGCAGTGGACTGCAAGTGGCCGGTGATGTCTTGGGGGGTACGGCACCCAAAGAATCCTTGAAACGGCGGGCCAAAGAAGCGGGAGGCGTCTTGGTGGCCAAAGCACAACGCTCCGTAGGGAATAAAAGAGCTGCCCCACCGAGACCACGCACCAGTCGACGACCGACCCAGCGACGACGCACATCGAAGAAGACAAAGGATATCTTTTCTTAAAACATGTCCTTGATCCACGCCGAGTCCTGCCCCTCCACCAACAGTGAATTTGATTTGTGGACCGTGCCGCCCACACAGACCAGTGTCGAACAAGGATTATGGGTGGAGCATCTCCCGCTCTCCAGCATCAACGAAACCGGGCCCATCGAGTTCACCATCAGTAATGCGGATACGGCCTATGTGGATTTAGCCCATACATACTTGTATGTGAAAGCCAAGGTGGTCAATGGAGCTGGCACCAGAATCGCTGACCAAGCAACGGTGGGCCCGACGAATCTCTGGCTGCACTCGATGTTTCAGCAGGTGGATATTTTTCTCAGCGACAAACTCATCAGTGACTCCAACAACACGTACCCCTATCGAGCCTACATCGAGACACTGTTGTCGTATGGCCGAGAGGCTAAAAATCTCAGCTGACAACCGCTTTATTCTACAAGGACACGCCCGAGCACATGGACACGGTGGACAATGGGGGATATAACAAACGGCAGGCTTTCACTGCGAACAGTGCCTCGGTGGATATGATGGGTCGACTGCACGCAGACATGTTCATGCAAGACCGGTACCTCTTGAACAAGATCCCCATCAAAATCCGACTGATACGGGCGCCTCCGACCTTCGCCTTGATGGCCACTAACGTAGAGGGGCATGCAGTGGACTATAAGATTGTCATCCAAGACGCAGTCCTGTATGTCCGAAAAGTGAAACCGAATCCAGCCGTTCAATTGGGACACATGAAAGCCTTGGAAACAAAACCAGCCCAGTACCCTATCCGACGTGTGCAAACCAAAGTGTTCTCTGTGCCTGCTGGAAATATGGGCGCCAACAAAGAAAACCTGTTCCTGGGGGAACTACCCAAGCGATTGATCCTGGCCTGTGTGGAAAATACCAGTTTCAGCGGAGCCTACCCAGAGAATCCGTTTGACTTTCAACATTTCGGCATCAATTTTGTGGCCCTGCATGTGGATGGACAACAGGTGCCAGCCACGGCCTTAACACCGAACTTTGGGCGGAGGAATTTCATTCGAGCCTATCAGAGCCTGTTTACAGCCACCGGTCAAATCAACCAGGACGAAGGGAATATGATCAGTCGGGAGGACTACGCGAACGGATACACGTTGTTCTGTTTCGATCTGACCCCCACCTTAGAGAACGACCATCAGCTGGCCCTGGCCAAGCAAGGCAACTTACGGTTGGAAATCCACTTTGCACGAGCCCTGGCGACCACCGTCAATGTGATCTGCTACGCCGAGTTTGACAACATCATTCAAATGGACAAGGCGCGCAACGTCCTGTGTGACTTCTCCACCTAACATGGATACAGACCAGATAACCACCGTGCTGGAGAATGACCCAGAGACACGTATGGTCTTTCAAGGGGTGTTGGGCCGAGATGTGTTTCCATTAGACCGCATGTATCCTGCTGCTTACGTTCTCAACACGGACCCGGTGAACATTGGGTGGCCGTGTACTTGACAGAACAGCAGGGCGAATACTTTGACCCGTACGGCCTGCCACCCCTCCATCCCGATTTAACAGACTTCATGGATCAAGGCACAGAGACGTGGTGTTGGAACAGTCAAACGTTGCAAAGCCTGACCAGTGGCGTGTGCGGACAATATTGCTTGTTTTACCTGTACCATCGATGCCGGGGAAGACCCTTATCTACCATCGTACCGATGTTTGACGAGTACCCCAAGGCCGAGGACCGCGATGTACTCGTCTATGACTGGGCCGCCCATCATTTCAATGTACAAGCCCCGTTCTGGGCTTAAGTTAATTACAAGCCCCTTGTTCTGGGCTTAAGTTTACAAGCCCCTTGTTCTGGGCTTCAATGTACAAGCCCCTTGTTCTGGGCTTCAGTTAATTACAAGCCCCTTGTTCTGGGCTTGAGTTTTCACGTGGTTGTTCTCACGTTGTTGTTGTTCACTGAATAAAAAAAATGAGATCTCACCAAAAAACCCTGTCTTGTGTGTTTTATTCATAATGCATCCATGCCCAATGTGGAGATTCACTGAAATCAGTGGTGTAGGATGGGGCCAAAATGTAACCCATCAAGGTTAGAATGCAAGAGCACTATAGTAAAATAGAGAGCCAATGAAATCAGCCCACAGACCAAGTACGTGTTTTGGTCTAGGTTTGGAGCGGGCATTTCATTGAGGTGCGTGTATACGGTGAGTGAAGAGACTCGTCCAACACGTATAGATTAAGTTTATGACTATAAGTTCTATGTATTCTCCGAACCTTGCCGAAAGGAAGACCGTTTGACCTGGAGGCGACCCTTTGACCTGACATGCGTCCGCGCGCGTACTGCCGGTGATGACGCGCACTTCCGGTGCGCGCGCTGCGGGGCGCCGGGGCGGGGGCGGGAAAAACAAAACCCGGAGGGTTGAGCGTTGGAACTCTTCTGGGTTTGGAGGTAGTTTTAGTGAAAAACCCGGAAGTGACGTCACAACCCCCCACGTGACCTGCGCAGCAGAATGGATACGACACCCTAGTGTAACTCCCTCACCTAGGCTTCACATGGATACCTCACTCGATCCCATCGACCCACTAGGGGCCCACCACCACCCCAACACGTCTATTTCTATACTACGGCCAGACTGCGCATGCGCAGAATGCCGCTAGTTCAAACCCACTAGTCCAGTCAGATGCCCCTTCACGAATGCTTCACTTGGATACCTCACTCGACCCCATCGGACCATTATTGGCTTCGCTAGCTCCAACACGGCTATTTCCATACCCTTGGGCCACCGCGCATGCGCAGAATGACGCTATTTCAAACCCACTAGTCCAGTCAGATGCCCCTTCACATAAGATTCACTTTGATACCTCACTCGACCCCACTGGACCATGAGTAGCTCCCCTAGCTCCAACACGGCTATTTTCATACCCTTGGGCCACCGCGCATGCGCAGAATGACGCTAGTTCAAACCCACCCAACCCATCAGATGCCCCTTCACCTACGCTTCACTTGGATACCTCACTCGACCCCATCGGACCAGTAGTAACTCACCTAGCTCCCAACACGGCTATTTCCATACCCTTGGGCCACCGCGCATGCGCAGAATGGCGCTAGTTCAAACCCACTAGTCCAGTCAGATGCCCCTTCACATAAGCTTCACATTGATACCTCACTCGACCCCACTGGACCAGTAGTAACTCCCCTAGCTCCAACACGGCTATTTCCATACCCTTGGGCCACCGCGCATGCGCACAATGCCGATATTTCAATCCCACACCCAACCCATCAGATGCCCCTTCACCTAAGCTTCACTTTGATACCTCACTCGACCCCACTGGACCAGTAGTAACTCCCCTAGCTCCAACACGGCTATTTCCATACCCTTGGGCCACCGCGCATGCGCAGAAGGCCGATATTTCAACCCCACATCCAACCCATCAGATGCTCCTTCACCTAAGCTTCACTTTGATACCTCACTCGACCCCACTGGACCAGTAGTAGCTCCCCTAGCTCCAACACGGCTATTTTCATACCCTTGGGCCACCGCGCATGCGCAAAGTCCGATAGTTCAACCCCACACCCGGTCCATCAGATGCCCCCTCACCTAGGCTTCACTTTGATACCTCACTCGACCCCACTGGACCAGTAGTAACTCCCCTAGCTCCAACACGGCTATTTCCATACTCTTGGTGTACACGAGTTGTCTCCCTTGCGTCAATGTGTGCAGATGGCGCTACGGTCGACGCCGTGATGTGGAAAGGGCGTCCCCACACCATCCTGGAGCCGCCATTTTGTTTGTTGATTTTCTGCGGAGATACACGGGACAATAAACGCTCGACCCTAGGGTGGTACAGATGCTAGACTGATCCTATTAACATGGTACAACACCTATAGATTATGTTTATTATTATTATATGGCTTAGACGTTTTTTGAGGGTAATGTGAGGGTTTTTTCTCCCCGTGACCTCCCCACCGCCTCGTTTGCTCCCTTGCGCCGCCATTTTGGTCCCACCACCTCCACCACACCACAAAGCCGCCATTTTGGTCCCACCACCTCCACCACACCACAAAGCCGCCATTTTGGTCCCACCACCTCCACCACACCACAAGCCGCCATTTTGGTCCCACCACCTCCACCTCCCACAAGGCCGCCATTTTGGTCCCACCACCTCCACCACCCACATCAGCCGCCATTTTGTCCCATCCCATCCCACATCTACCACCATCTAAACATGCCTTGATCACGTGATCGTCATTGGGAAACCCCCACTGGGGAATCCCCCACTGGGAAACCCCGCCACACTTCCGCCACAATGTGACGTCATTAAGTAGGTCAATAAGAGTCAATTTCCTCTTTGTATACTACTAACCATGCTGTCAATACTATTTTACCCACATCACTATTATCCTGAGTCCTCAACCGGAGACCGGATTAGCTTCCAGTATTGCTTTGCATTATTTATGTTCAAATCATAAGTTTGTTTATAATATTTTCTCGATAGGACTCCGTTTTCGGTAGATTTTGTATCTGTTTCGCGATTAATAAAATCTAAGACGAAACAGTTGGGCATGTGGGTGAGCAAATGAAGCCTCCTTTTTTGGTTGCATAGCAAGGTTTAACTGTTTACATTCATCATCAAACCATATCTTATTCTTTATAGGTGTATTGGTACAGGATAGTTTTAACGACTGGTTTGCAGCAGAGAGTATATCAGTGAAGTCACTGCAAGCTCTGTCTACATCTTCCGCTATACCATCGTGTATTCTGTACATGTCACCCGACGAATGTATGTATGTTTATTGTTTTGGTGAAAAATTTAAGCCGTACGACGTCGGGCATTACACTACAGGTTAGTTTCTGTGGGTATTCTTGCATTTACCAGGTTACCCCATATTGAGGCGTTTACTCCGTCTGTATTTATGAAGGTAGTACGCCAATTATCAGGAGAGTTACTCCCCTTCCTTGGTACACAGAAAGTGAGACAGCCTGAAAATTTTGTTTCCAGAGTGTTGAATTCACTGTCATTCGTATTTGCCCAGGTTTCAACCCCACAGGCAAAATCAATATCATTAAACATCTGGACAGTGTCAATAGGAGACTCGGATGTTTCATGTTTAGTTCAATGACTTGCAATTTTCAACATTTTGAGCAAATACAAAACAAAATATTGAATAATAATATGGCATGAAATTACTATAAGAATCTAAATTGGAGCGATAGGCAAGATATGAAAAAAAACTGACGACATCTGGCGACTAAAAAGCAACAATATGACCCCACAGGAAAGCTAATTCCCTAGGCACCTCACATTCAGACTCAAGAATACGGTGGATTCTTGGACGTAACCTTTGTATCCCAGCCACGCTTTCATTGCAGATGTTCATGTGGAGACAATGAAGTATCCACACCGCCCCTAGCACCCGCTTAAGCGAAATTAGATACGATAGCTTGGGAGCTGTGATGGCAGATCAATGAGTGATATGTAATTAAAGGAACTCCGATAGCGATTTGACAATGATTGTACACTCCCGGGCCATAATAAACTTCACAAAATGGCCGACGGCCAGTGCCAGAAAAATACCACGTATCTTTGGGGACTCAAAAACATAACTCCTGACCAATTTTATTGCAGGAAATATACTGGAATGTGAGATATAGGGGTCTGTGGGAGTTATATATTTCATTTTGAAAGCATTGTTAAATGTAAACATCGATGTGTCGTCTGCTTTCAATCAGGTGTCATCATTGCAAGGATTTCTCACATTTGCGTACACTTCGCCATCCATAAGATGGCTTGCGAATCTTGTGTCTCCATTATTGCGGAGCGATATCCGGTACTTTACCGGATTCTGTTCGGCCTTCATCCGGCGGAGAACAGACTCGAGAAATCTGATATATTACAGGTTTTCATACCACTTCTGAAACAGATATTGCCTGGGCTTACAAAATATATAGGTATATGTATAACTTTCGTGTCATCCAAGAGGTGTGGTGGATCTGAAATTTTGAACAAGTAGTTCAGCACATGACTCGAAAATGGCGAGTTACGTTGGGGTTACGTCGGTAGACTTTAGTTGCCGAAAGTAGGCTGAACATGGATACACACGATCCCAGGGTCAGTCTTACCGCGTATAGATGATCGAGATGGTTACAGGTTGGGATTTCTCAGTGGGTACAAGCGGTGCAGGATTACAACTGTTTGAAAAATATTATAGGTGAACCAAAAAAAGATGGAGATTAACTAGAGAGATTAGGAATTACTGCTGCCAAATTTTAAATTTTTCGGTGAACTGCATAATAGAGAAATCTAAATTTGAGTTTTACGGCTCGAATTTGATAGTCAGAAATGCGGAGAAAGGGACACTGGAAAAATATCCGGGTCGTGTTATTTTCAAAATAATGACTTCTAGTCCACCGATTCACACAAAAAATTATAGTATTGGAAAGCTGAAGGAATTGTCTTCAAATTAATATGAAGATGCAAACCCTCGGAAACTAATTGTGCTTCATGGAGCTTTTTTATATAATATTGACACAGTCCAAGAATATAAAAGGTTCTCAGTATAGACTATTTTACTGATTTATCTTCGTCATTTGATCAGGTCAGTCCCAAGACATCAACAAAATAGAAAAAAAATCTAGAAAGTTCTAGAAATTCAAAATTTACATGATTTCATCAGAGACTTTGTAAAGACCAAAATATTCAAATTACGTTGAAATATAGACCCCCTACCATTCAGAAGCAACTAAAGTTATTCAGTTATAATTTTCATTCACAATGTATATTCCTACGAAGTATAGGCTCTCATTTGCAAATTGTCCGGTAATGAGGTTTTCACCTACCTCTAGATCTGATGAAAATTTCTGGTGATTTTTGATAAAAATCACTGGTGATTCTGATTTGGGCTGTGCCCATCTTAATGTAGGCAGGATTCCAACTGGGAGAAGGGGATTTCCAAGAGGTCAGTTCGCATCGGAGTCCTAATGCCTACCTACTTTGTAGGTCCTGTGACGTTAGTCACACTGCCATGTATTAATTGAGAGTCATTTTATCACATAGCAGTGTGACTAACGTCACAGGAACGGAGTATTCGGATGGACTCACTCACTCACTGCCGGACAATTTGCAAATGGTAGCCTACTTCGTAGGAATATGTTCACATCCCATGGTTTTGGGGACTTAGTTACAGCCTGCAACTTCGTGTTACAATAATGCTCTGCTGTCAACGTCAGCCATTTTGTGAACTTTATTATGGCACGTGAGTGTAGGCTACCCAAAAGAAGTTCCTACGAAGTAGGCTCTCATTTGCAAATTGTCCGGAAGTCAGTGAGTGAGTCATGTCCATCCGAATCATTTCGTCGCCAAAATAAGAAGAACCGTTGACATTAGAACCTTGATTTGTGGCATGAACGTGCAGTAGTGGACTGTTACCAGCAAGTTCTGAGCTGAGCTACTTTTTATGAAAATTTGACCTACTTAAGTGACCTATAACATTACGCTTGGACCCCCAATTCATCTAGGTGACCTTTAAAATTACGCTTGGACCCCCAAGTCATCTTCCTCACCCTGCTTCGTAGGTCCTGTGACGTTAGTCACACTACTCATGTTTGCCAATTCAATGGCAAAATCACCACAAAGTTCGATTTGCGCGTTTCTTACACATTTGAAAATCTATTTCGTAGAGAAGGATAATGAAACATTCACACATGGCCTGGATCAAAGTAATAATGCGAAGTATACGTAGGCTCTCATTTGCAAATTGTCCGGTAATGAGTCAGTGCATACGAATCCTTTCGTCGGCAAAATAAGGAGAACCGTTGACGTTTCAGGTTATTTCTAGATAGAGGGCCCCCAAGTCAGCTCTCGACCGTCTCCCGTATTCCTACGAAGCGATAGACATTAGAACCTTGATTTTTGGCACGAACGTGCATTAGGGGACTGTACCAGCAAGTTCTGAGCTGACCTACTTTTCATGACAATTTGACCTAATTAGGTGAACTATACCTCGAAATTGGTAAAAACATGTCTTAGGTCAAGGTACACACTTAAATCATATCAAACCCTATTTCGTGACGCCATGTGTGAAACAGGTGACCAAATATTTGTTATTGTTTATTGGTTGTATCCACCCGGTAGGCATATGGACCAGACTCTAACATAGGAGGCTGAAATTGAGTGTTCAGCATATTCATACTGTTGTTTTCACTGGTATGATGAAAATTTGGAAACCCTTGAGGCAAGAGAATATGACATGAATTATAAGAAGACATATGTGCGGGATGATCAATAATCTAAGTCTGAATTGGCATACCTGGTATTCTGCTGGTAGAGAGAAAGGCATAACCAGAACGTTAAAGTTTTTTAACGAAAATTTAAAAATTCATGCTATGAACTGTGAGTTTTTGTAAAGAGGATTTACGCACACGTAGTCAATTATCGTACGTTTTAAATCAAAATATGAAAATAATTTATAACATGTAAACGTATATTTTTGACGAAACGTTTCTAAATAATATAGGTCCAGTAGTTGCCCAATTAGTCGCCTTGAAGTTTCATGTTCTGAAAATTTCTTAATGATAAGTTATCCCATAAAATCTAAATTCCGCCCAAGGTTTTTAGAATTTCTGAAAATTTTAATGAACTCTGTGAATCAGGGAATCTTTCCATATAATTTTTCAACTGACGGCCTGGATAACTGGAATGTTAAAATTAGAGAAAGTGTCAAAAAATCTGACGATTCAATGTTTTTGGAGGAAAAATTAATTTCACGAAACTAGTGAATGAAAATACATCTGTGTACTGTGATCGCATATTCTGCGAAAATATTTTAGATTGTTCGTTTTACCGAACTGTTAGCGAACTGTTTTGGAAGCCAATGCTTGGATACCCGAGGACTCAGTCACACTTGAGATTGGGGTTTCAGACGGACTATTCATTATAGAGGTTTCCACTGTTTCTGTAGGTGTCGGTTGTGGGTGATTTCTTGAGCTAGATACGCTAACTGGAAGGGGCAATTCTTCAACTTGACCCCCCCATGGACTACATGCGATTTGGAGTTGAAGAGCTTTTGAGAAGCATTTGATTCCTTTGATATTCGTTTTACATGTACCAAATGTTTCTGATGAGTCTGATGAGACCACGCATCCTCGATGCTCGTCCATTACCACCCGACGAGTTATTTGTTTGAGCTGATCTGTCATCACAGCTTCCGAGCTAGCGTATCTAATTCCGCTTAAGCCGGTGCTAGGGTCCGTGTGGATACTTCATAGTCTCTACGTGAACAGCTGCAATGAAAGCACAGCTGAGATACTAAGACTATACGTCCGAGAATCCACCGTATTCTCCGGTATGAATGTGAGGTGCCGAGGGAAGATTTCCTGTATTCATATGATTGATTTTTAGTCACCAGACTAAATTTTCCCCACCTCTTGTCTATCGCTCCAACTTGGAGATTAAGTTTGTTTGATCAGAATATAGATAGTGCTTCACAGCTCCATCCTCATCCACAAAATGTCTGTAGTTTTGAACAAACTGAATATCTTCTTCCCAACAAAAATCACTGATGAGGCGATTCAGGTCTTGGATGTTTATGTTGTATTCAGTGGCTAAATTCCCTCGCCTGGGGAGAATGTCCGTAACAGATATTTTAGCATGTGGGAATCGAGCTTTGCCAACTATGACCAGATCACATATTTCCGTGCCACAGCTCTGAATATTGGCGTGTTTTCCACGACGGTTTGACCAAGTAATCAGAAGCGTTTGGTCCGTCATTCATTATTCAGCCGTCGTCCATTAATGAATTTCAGCGTCCTTAATCCAAGACCTAAATAGCACCAAATAAAACAACACAACATTCATAGCATATAAAAAAAACCCACAGAACTAGTTTCCTGCAAGAGATAAGCGGTCAACAGTTTTCAACGATGCCGGCAAGACATCATGTTTTTTTCAAAAATATCAAATCCGTATCGCTGATCATTATTCTTAATCCATATAATTTTCTTTTAAAGTCGTTATCTAGAGAATGATATATCTCAGTCACGGTCACGCTTTGATTGTGACTGTTCATATGAACGCTGTGAGGATCTTGAAGTAAATGGGTTCATACGGCCCTTGGCCCCGGAAAGTCACTGTTGTAAGTCACTGTATAGAGATTAGATCCAATTGGCCAGATCGTTGTAGGATGAATCTCATCGCATTGTTTCACAGCAGGCGCGCACGCAAGTCCAGTGGAGTAGAGGTTTGCGTACACCTGTATCCACCTTACCAGTTTGAGTTTAATATCAGTTATGATGTTTGTTTGAGGGGGCATACGAACTATTTACATGGTCAGTGTGGGGAATTCTTATCGGTCGAGCCGTCGATTTTATTATGCCGAAGAGCCTTTGTTTAAGCAAGCCACAACAACAACGATTAAATGCGGTTTGTTTTCGTAAGGCAATTTCAACTGATTCACATTTCCTGACCTAATACGACAATCTCGAAACCAGAGCTATCCGGATTCAATAGAGGGAAATGAAGTGTCGCATACCAAAAAATAGGTCAAGGTCGAAGGTCATAGGTCACTGTGACCCCAAAATCAGGAAATTATTAAAAATAACATTTTTTTTTGTCAGTAGGTACATTAGTAGGATACGATGTGTCACCTACCAAAATGTAGGTCCCAAAAGGTCCCACTGTGACCCCAAAATCGTGAAATAAAAACCATACATTTACTAATTTAACAGGGAGAGGGGTACTTTATGAACTTCATACCTGTTTATTAACTCAAGAACAAATGTTTACTTCATCACTTCTTCCTTCATGAACAATTATCTCGCCTGAAAGGAATCAATTTGCAGGAAAACTACTATTTTCTCGTATGTGAGCTCTTGACTCTTGATTCAAGGTCAACTTGTTACCAAGAGACTGAGTTAAGTTCATTTTAGTTTATCATTCAGTCTAATATATGTTACATTCTCGGAAGCACGAAATTGTAGACCTTTCTCTGGATTGCTAGCTACCAATTGGAATCAAGACTATTAAACAACCTTGAAATTTGGACCAATGTAATTCCAGATATACGGGCGTATATTGAAGCCCCTTGGGCTCTTGTTCTGGATTGCTAGCTACCAATTGGAATCAAGGCTATTAAACAACCTTGACATTTGGACCAATGTAATTCCAGATATACGGGCGTATATTAAAGCTCCTTGGGCTCTTGTTCTGGATTGCTAGCTACCAATTGGAATCAAGGCTATTAAACAACCTTGAAATTTGGACCCATGTAATTCCAGATATACGGGCGTATATTGAAGCCCCTTTGGGCTCTTGTTCTGGATTGCTAGCTACCAATTGGAATCAAGGCTATTAAACAACCTTGACATTTGGACCAATGTAATTCCAGATATACGGGCGTATATTGAAGCTCCTTGGGCTCTTGTTCTGGATCGCTAGCTACCAATTGGAATCAAGGCTATTAAACAACCTTGAAATTTGGACCAATGTAATTCCAGATATACGGGCGCATATTGAAGCCCCTTGGGCTCTTGTTCTGGATTGCTAGCTACCAATTGGAATCAAGGCTATTAAACAACCTTGAAATCTGGACCAATGTAATTCCAGATATACGGGCGTATATTGAAGCCCCTTGGGCTCTTGTTCTGGATTGCTAGCTACCAATTGGAATCAAGGCTATTAAACAACCTTGAAATCTGGACCAATGTAATTCCAGATATACGGGCGTATATTGAAGCTCCTTGGGCTCTTGTTCTGGATTGCTAGCTACCAATTGGAATCAAGGCTATTAAACAACCTTGAAATCTGGACCAATGTAATTCCAGATATACGTGCGTATATTGAAGCTCCTTGGGCGCTTGTTCTTTCTTGTTTTCATCGCACGGAACAACCCAATGAACATAGAACACGCCAAGATTCCGATCCTATGCGTGTAATTGTTATCTCCGGCCTAGGTGTTGCAAAAGACGCTACGCTGTTGTACATCGATTTCTGATATCGCGTATAACCGTTTAATTATAATATGATATATGTTGCATATCCCTCTAGATGCACCATATATATACTAGGTTTCCTAATCGACTAAAATAAAAACAGTTCACCACTTCTTAGTTGAATTTTGTCGAACTTCCATCTAAAACCCATTTGAATCACGGAACTATGGTTACGTGTATGATTTGTGTGTGGATATAACCACCAACATCCCTACTGTTCCGCGAAATACAATTTATGATAATTAATAGTTTACGACTTCATCCAGGAACCACAAAGCTAGCCTATAGCATTGGGCCCTGCTTCGGAGGGCAAATGTCTGGCTAATCCAAGGTACGTGTTTGACGGCAGATTTTGAGATCGAGAACGAGGCCATGCTTACGTCACGGGACCGGACACACGTGGTTTCGGGGATTTCTGACAGATCCAGCATGGCGGAGATCAGAGATGGCAACTCCGCTGAAAGTTCGGGAAAAGAATGTGTGCATTTGCTGTGGGAATAAAAATGTCAAGTTTTTTTTAATACAATCAGAGGCAGGGAAAAAGAAGAACTTGGAGAATTCATTATTCAAATACGTCGAGTTACGTATAACTGAAGTGTTTGAGCAAGAGCTCGCTTCAACATCACATTCGTCCTGATATCGTCGGTCGCCATGATTGCTGTTTGAGGGAAGCCCTTTCATCCTAAAAATAGCGAGCCAATGAGAAAGCTGGTCTCGATTCAAAATGGCGCGGATCGAACGACCAATCGCTGGCGGAGTTCTGGTACACTATCACTGTCTGTTAATACCTAAATTAACTGACAGTAATACAGTCTACCACAAAGCACGACCAGGTAGACAGATGACGCTGAGCGCAGCCTTTCATCCCTTCAAGAGCGGGAGAGTTCCGCCAGAGGTGCACCATCGATTGTATGCCGTGAATTTACATTTATTCAATAATGGTGTCCTGTTAGTATTGATAAACCGGTACTGAGTTAACCTGTACTCACCTAAGCACAGTGCTTTTGCGGGGGCGAACCGTGAGTTGCTTTTGAGTTGATTTTTGAAAAGTTAAAACTAACTGAACAGGTTGGTTGGTTGTCTCATGACCCCTCTGTCGTGGGTTAAAAAGAAAGGCTCTCTAGTGGAAAGTCACCCATTTGTACAATATTACAATTACACGTCATAACTGAAGACTTAGGCGGTTCGCTTCAACTCTCAATTAAGCTGAAGACTGTATCTTGGATTGTAGACATGGAACTGTACTGCATTGGATTGATAAGATGACAGAAACTGATACTTTCTTCAATAAGCGAAATTGAGGAAGATATGTTCTTGGGGTTTCACGACCCGCACCGCACCTATATTTGGGGTCTGTCGCAAAACCCATGC
>JAVTVY010057391.1:0-29860 GCA_036873755.1 Hanleya hanleyi | reverse complement strand
GCTGGTTGTGACTATTTCAAAATCACGCCCACAGTAATTACACGCGGTAGCTCGTGGTCTAATATATAAACATTATCCCGAAACAGTTTCCAAATAAGGCATCATTTCCCGGCAGGGTCCGTAAACATGAAAGAGTTTACTCCCGCCGAAAAATCTGGCTCTGTTAGGGGTAGAAAATATCAAAAGATTGTGCCGTGCGAATATGTTAATCTCATTGGAGTAAACGTCAATTATTGTCAGAGCGAAAAGGTTGAAATGGTCGTGATTGTCTGATTTTGGGATCTTACATTGAACACTTTCATCACCCCAATCTGTGTCTCCTCCCGATGTATACCTCCATAATTAGTTTAAAGTCAGCATCAAGAATAATTAGCTTTATTATACAAAATCTACATGAATGGTTGATACATGCGATTCAACTGGCTGATTTTGGTGAGCTGTGTAGCATAATTAGAATACTAAAAACAAACTTGTTTTCTTAACTTCAATTTTTTCATCGTTGGTCATAGTTACACGCAATATATTGCCTAGTATGTGTGTATCTTCCTATTTCTGTCCTCTTAGTGCCCAATATACCGATAATTCCTGTGTAACACAAGTGACATAATTGAAGACAAGTGTTAGGAAAAGTTTATTATTCGGAATGTCTGCATTTATTGTACGCATTATAAAGAGTTTTGTCATTGGAGACTCTGTTGAAATCAAATTCTGTAGTCATTGGTGATCTTGATTTTCAGATATTTCCCCAAGTGAAAATGTGCCTTTCCGTGAGAATGACCCCACAGTGCTATTTAGACAATATATTGTGAAGCCGGCGTGTGAAATTGAATCTTCGAATCTAAAAATGCATTTGCGAATCTACGTTAAATATACAATATATTATTCACTTTCCCCACAGTGCTATTTAGACAATATATTGTGAAGCCGGCGTGTGAAATTGAATCTGCGAATCTACGCTAAATAGACAATATATTAAGTATGCAGGAGGTGCGAATCGATGCAATTTAGATGCGATTATCAAAGTGCTAATTAGACAATATATTGTCTTCTCTGCAATCCCGACGAGGTAAAACAGATTTGCGAATCTACGCTAAATATACAATATATTAACTTCCCCAAAGTGCGAATATATGCAATTTAGATGAGATTATCAAAGTGCTAATTAGACAATATATTGTCTTCTCTGCAATCTCGACGAGGTAAAACAGATTTGCGAATCTATGCTAAATAGACAATATATTAACTCTCCCTGAAGTGCGAATCTATGCAATTTAGATGAGATTATCAAAGTGCTAATTAGACAATATATTGCTTCTTTCTGGGGAACAAGAGCTCCAAGTCCCAGCATCGCACATATGTATATAGTCTACATTTTATGCAAATCATTCGTGTATTTCGAAAAGGAAAACGCTGACATTCTCGGTATGAGCAAACTGAGAAGAATGGAATGTGCTCGCGTGAAGCTTTCTCGCGATGACAGGTTAAGGAAAGAGATATTCAGCGTTTTAGGTCATGTTACATTGTACGTCACAGGTTATGTTGACTTTGGTCCATGGAAGATGAGCGTTATCCGCTTTAACAAGTATCGGCGACCTCAGTGGGGTATAACTTGTCATTGACGTCACGGACAAGTCGAACGATATTCTCGCTCACCCGAATCAGTCGGTGTACCTCCATTCCCAACTTCTCGGGGATCTCCGGTTTGAGATGTCCCCTTCGTAGATTTCCGCTCGGGAGTTCCGAATGGGTGTACCTCGTGTGAGGGAGGATACTCGAACAGTGTCGAGCATTTACTCTGCTGCATAATCTGGTAGTGGAATGAATTCTCATTCAATATTTACGTTCAGTTGAATCGATGCAGGGGGGCATATTGCGGTCGGTGGATTTGTTCGGGGAGAAACAGAATATATTGTATAATTAGCATCTCGTTCTAAATAGCAAAGTATCCTAGAAAATATCTGCAAATTAGCAGCTTTGCTAATTAGATTCTAAATAGATGCGAGAGAATATAAGCCAATCGCGCACCTTAATGGTTAATGGGCGTATGAATGGGAAGCGTATGGACTTTTGCTAGTTTGTGAGGATATATTACACTAAAAACGTTGGAATATGCATACTTCCGGCTTGATTACTATGACGACGCTAAGATGACAATAGTATATATAATCTGCATAGCTATGGTATAGCTCATTGCTAGTTAAACTTATGGAGGAGGAAACAATCATAGGGCCTTGACCATGTCTTATACATGTACTTGCACAATATCTTCTCAGACACTCTCTCGCTTAGATGTATTATACACATATATAAAATCAGACCAAGGCCAGTCCACGAAGTCCACCGAGACTGAAACAAATTCCGGTACACCAGTCCAACTATTATCGATATCACAGACTAGAACAAATAATCTATCAGAGATGCGGTCCGAACTGAACAATGATGAAAGCACACCTACCAGCAAATAATGTTAAATCCATACCACATCCATTTACGATGCAAGTTGTGGGTCCTACTGAGAGTAGGAAAGGTGTATGAATAGATACATTATCACGAGATCTCGAAGAGGCCTCGAAGGGTATGTAGCGCCCATCCCACAGGGACTTAAATATTGCTACGGAATATTGCAACCACTTTTCCATGATATAATCAGCTGGTCCCTCTTATAGAGTCCTTAAAGGATATATCATTTAATCCTGGAAGATGAAGAAGGATATTTCGATCCCACTGTAAGAAACTTGATAATTATTGATGATCTTGTGAGACAGATTTGATAAGTTGACTGATAGAGATAGTAACATCTTCTATGACACTGAGAATAACGATGATGTTGAGAACATCAATTCTGAAAAATATGAAACACAGAAATAGTGTCATCAGAGACACTTGCGGAGAATATTAGAAACAGAAAATAGATACTAATGAATTCCCTTCGTGTACCTACAAGGGTCTATAGATTCATATCAATAAAGAACCCGCGTTATACTTCACCACCGCAATGGCAATCGTCGCCCCCGCAGCAACAACCATCACCACCGCCAAAACCACCACCGTCAAAAACATTTCATAAACTGAATGCTATGTTTGCAATGTTAATATTTGTATATATTTACAGATGGAGTAGATTTCATACGAATGAATAACGTATGAAATGTATTATGCTGAAAAGTTAAATTATCAATCTACCAATAAAATATGTATTACGTTATATCTTGAGTTAGCGGTCTAATTCTCTATTCTCTTTCATTATTACATTATTGTCAATATGGTCTGTTTGCTCCGTACTAAGTTACACTGAAAGTGGTTGCCTTTTCCAGTATCGAATATATGCACATGCATACTTCTGATTTGATGTCACTAGTATGTTTAAGCAATTGAGAGATGGTAATTAATCGGATATGCTATATTCTTCAAAATTAAGACTTTCTTAAATCTTCCCGAAAGCGTTTCAGGGTTTTTTTTCACTACTTCCAACTATACTTTACATTATGTTCTGAAAATGACGAAAGAAAAGTGGAAATTGTCAAAACTGAGTACATTACTATGCCAAATAATTCAGTAGATCTATTGAGTATACACACTTACAGGTGATTAACTGAAACAGGCACACCAAACTTGGCCAAACCTTGAAGAACTCAGCGAAGGCTACACACAGCCACAGTAGCAGGAAACCTGGTACTATTGTTAGGAAAGTCACAGCGTACATTTTCTTGTAACCAATCATAGAGAGGAGCAGTGTGGCTGGAATAGCCATACCGAGAGAGGCGGTGTTCGCAGATGCCACAAGCTCCACTGAAACCAAAGTGAACATAGCAATACTATGACATGGGTACACAGTATACAATCGTCAGATCTAATACTCAGTAGACAGCCGTTGTCCTTGAGGAATTTCCGCCTTCATGAACGAAATAACTTAGATTTAGAAAACTGTTAACATGTGCGTTTAGTTCCTATGCACTTCCAACCCTCAGTTTTACCATTATGAGGAGTAAATTACGTCACGATCCACAGGAAATTGATTCTTTTCCTCAATAATCTTAGTAGAAGGGTTTTCAGATGCAGTCATGAGGTAGTAAATTTGTTATTACAGAATACAAAACGATGGTGTATATATTAAATTAACCTCGTGCATGGGCTAGTCCATTATTACACAAGGAACGACTGTGCTGTAAATGACTAAATTGGAATTTTATTGACAACTATTATGTAACGCATATGACATGGAGTAACTGTCCGCCTTGCGGACTCTTTCTCTTTTAGTATATATAAACACAAGCTGGTTTCGGAAAAAGAGAAGAGGTCCAAAATTGTCAATGTGTGCTTGCTATGACGATGTCCTTATCGCCAAATCCATGCCACTAACCAGTATTGTAATTCCAATCCATGTCCCCAAACTCATTCAAGATTCCACTTAACTGCATAGTGTCAAAAGCATAGTTCGTTATATTGCATACGAAGTGAAATTATGAATATTTTTTTATTTTGATAATAATTTTATTCCATTTTGATGTCCTTTTTATATACATTGATAGGTTGACAGGTATAACTTGGACGAATTACGGGTAGTTCGTCATGTAAGTATCTTCAAACCGGGAACAGTGTGTCTCGCCCAGTTTTTCTTTCTGGGAAAACCCTTGTTCTATTTATAGATCACTCGGAAGTAGTAGAGAACGGGGAGTTTCGGAGGCGCAATGAAGAGGGTTTGGGGAGATGAGGGCCATCTTCTTTTCTTCTTTTCCTCCTCCTACTCCGCCTCTTCCTCCTCCTCCTCATTCCTCCTCTTCATTCTTCCTCCTTCTCCTCCTCCTCCCCATTCCTCCTCCTCATTCCTCCTCCTCATTCTCCTCATCATTCCTCCTCCTCCTCTTCCCCCTCCTCCTCCTCCTCCTCCTCATTCCTCACTCTTCCTCATCCTCATTCCTCACTCTTTCTCCTCTTCCTCCTCCTCCTCCTCCTCACATACGCCACGGTAACTCTACTATGTAGCCGTATGGAAAAAGGCCCTCATCTCCCCAAATTCTCTTCATTACGCCTCCGAAACTCTCCGTTCTCTACTACTTCCGAGTGATCTATAAATAGAACAGGCGTTTGCCCAGAAAAAAAACTGGTATTCTAGGGCGTTAGGATAAGGCGTTAAGATAAGGCCTAACAGACCGATATGTAGGGGAGATAACTCTTGTTGAGCCGTACAGTGACCGGAAGTGACCTTTGACACGGATATGACGTCAGCTTGACCTATTAACCTAGTTACAAAGGTCGTCTCGACCTACTTATGATCACACACACACATTTTGCATTCTCTGTGTGCAAGAAAGAGCATACTATGGCTCCAAGTGTGTGAATTTGCTGCCTGTGCTGGAAAACTATGGTCGACAAATCATCCTATTTTCCCATAAAACATACACATTTTACATTCTCTGGGTGCAAAAAAAGAGCATACTATCGCTCTAAGTGTGTGTGTGTGTGTGTGTGTGTGGAGGAGGAGGAGGAGGAATTATAAGAGTAGTTACTATTGTTTCTAAAACATTGTTCGCTAGGCACTCGTGAACACCGCGAAAAGTAATCAGTCACACGTGTCCACGGGTACAAGCGTCATCGTTATGACACCATAGGGAAGTATTCGTTGTAAGCTACAAAAGAAATAATTTTCGACGCCGAATAGCGGGGAAAGTTACGGAGATACGATAAATTCGTATAGGAGCTTTACGGTAGACCTCGACACGAGGAATACAACACCACAAACCGCGTACGGGTATGTCGCTTATTTCCCGATAAATCGCCGAATCACGTGGCACCAATTATCGTCTAATTGCGGCGAAAGTTACCGTTGGCCAATAAAATTGTATAAGATCTTTATTATGCATTTATACGAGAGGAATACGACGCCGCGAGCCGGGAGTCTCTTTCTGTCTTAGTTCCCGAGATATCGCCATCTTGTAATTTATAGAAAATTCGACAAAAGTCAAAAACAAAATTTCACTCCAAAACAAAATGTGGACGCTCTAGGGGCATAATTAAGGAATTTACGCATTTCATGTCGCATTCAACAGTATCAACATAGGAATCAATACGACTGCGGTGTATTTACTTAGCTGGCTAATTGGAATTGGAACGGACACTCACTCTCAACTTCTCTCGAACCAACAGACTTATATATTAAATAGTATGGCATAGTTAGTCGAAATTCTTCTTTATATATATATATATATAGACTAAATGATCACAGTATATATATATATATATATGTGTGTGTGTGTGTGTGTGTGTGTGTGTGTGTGTCTGTGTGTGTGTGTGTGTGATGATAATGAAATAAGCTGTATTGCACAACATAGTGCAAGACTATGTCAGGATTGTGCAACCGTTCATCATTGGCTGCAAAAATACCCGAGCAGACTGATATTGCACAATTAGGCGAAATTCCGGTAACCGATTTGATTTTAAGCGAGATCGACCTATTCGATAATGAGGGGATATACATCTGAGCGTATTACATCGCACGTAAGAATACCCGTAAATGTTCTGGAGCAGTCGTACAGTTAATAACGGTACAGACAACTCGGTGTACAACGAACCGATCCACCACTGATCAGAGACCAGTGGTAAGTCTTACTTATTACACGAAGCCTTCTCCCCTTAATAGCGGGAAAGCTAATAGAGTTAGGAAGAAATGCTTAATACATAATATAAAGATCTCATCTCGAGGAACGCGATGGAACAAACGGCGATTTCGTATGTACATTCTCTTAGTCGGTATAGTTACTAAGCGGGTTAGTTCCTCTCTTAAATGTATACAGACAGACTATATCAGTATGTGCTGTATTGCGCAACATAGTGCAAGACTATGTTGGTGGTGAAACCCATTGACTATGACGTTACCTCGACCTACTAACCTAGTTACAAAGGTCGTCTCAATCTAGTTATGACGTCATAGTAGCCTACTACCCTAATTATATAAGGTCATACAGACCTATTTATGACGATATGTTGACATACTTAAGGCGACCTAGTGGTTTACTAACTTGCTTATGGTGACCTACTTATGGTGACCTAGTGACCTACTTCTGGTGACATAACATTTTTTTTTTTTTTTTTTTTTTTTTAGTGCCGTCATCGGCTTCCATGGCTTCCATGTTTCAGAACCGGCTATTTATATTCTACTACTGGACAATAAACGCTCGACCCTGTGGTCGCACTGATCCTAGAGTCGTCATAATAACATCGTTCAACACCTATAGGTTATGTTTATTACTATAAGTCTTACTTCCCATGGTTTCATGTATTTTTTTTACATATACGGTTTTGGGGAAACCTGTATGGAGAAACTGAGGGTTCCCCTCTGGCCATTTAGGCTGGGTAAGTCGATGGCGATATTGTCGGGCACCCTGTGCATTCCATGGACGCTTTGGAAGGGCGGATAAAGGCTATATATTCTCCCGGAGAATGCCGGAGATGACTGGACATTATATTCCCGGGCATTGCCGAAGATGACCCAACATTATATTTCCGGAGATTGGCGAAGATTGGCGATGATTCTCACGAAAACCCGCGTATTTGAAATCTCGGGACTAGTTTCTCTTCGCGGAGACTTGTTCCCGGAACCGGAAGCGAACGCAGCACCGCCGGAACCGGAAGCGACCGCATCACCGCAGAAGACTACATGCCCCAAAGGTCACTTCCGGTCACGTGACCGGAAGTGCCGGACCTATAGTGACCTTGGTCTCTAGCGGCCTTACGGCCAGTGTCCCCTGGTGTCAATACGACCGCAGCGGTCTTTTATATACTAGTGCTGTATACGTATGCTGTTATATATGTGCTTTCTTCTTTCTCTGTCTTTTTTATCTGCTCGGTCATAACAAACCCCTCTTGCTTCCATTCAATTTCTCTGTTATTGCTTTATTTATTTATTTTTTTCTTCTTTTTTTCTGAATACCTACTCCAGGATAGTATATTTATATATAGGTTCTTTTTCTTCTCACAGCTAAACTGAATACATGTCCTGGTGCGAATCATTCTTAATATATAACCTATCCTATATTTTGTAATATTTATTATGAAGTATAATACTGTTCTTTATTATCATGTATAATACTGTCCAAAATATAATATTTTGCAAATATTTACTATGAAGCGAATTGGTTTTGCCCTATTGGACAGATATTGTACACTGTGGGTGTGACCACACCATTTTGACGTTGAAGAATTTTTTTTTGTTTTTTTTTGTTTTTTATATTGTAATATAAGTTAATCATATTTTGATTTTGTTTCCATATGTACATTTTAAGTGTTATTATACAATGCATGTAGCTGTGAGAGCATGATTGAAATATGAACTTCCTTTTGTCGAAATATTTTGGTTGCTGCATATCAGAGCCATTCGATTATCGTAATGTGACCGAAGAGGCGTTATAATGCTAAGAGATTCGAGGCGTATGAGCCGTTATAATACTTAAGGCGATGAGAGGTTAGGCTGAAGAGCGGTTGAATAATATGATTGTGGTTTTGAACGCTGTAGTTCTATTGAAAAGCATTTTTACCTCCGTCGATCAGACGGAGGTCTAGGAGAGCAACGTGAAATCTCCCGCAAAATAATTGTCATATGGGGAACCCACGACTCATGTGATTTCCAATACGGTTTGCTATGGTTTCCGGCGAAATTTTGAAGCCACATTCTGGACAATATTCAAATAATGGGGAACCCTCATTGCAATGCATTTCAATGGGCCTTGCTTCTGTAGTCGTGTTCCACTTCCCATCATGCTTCAAGAGTGACACGTAGCTGGCAGCATACTAAAATGGGATGAGAAACTGCTACAACAGTCTGTTACTTATTCAGTACTAAAACAGCGGGAGATTCAACATGGCGGCTCGCCAGCTTGTAGAGATGGTCGATGCGAATTTTTGCTGCTTTTCTGGTAAGTTTATTGCCGCAATTTTATGTCATTACAACACAATCATTCCTGGTAGACCACTCGTCATTTCTATATATCGCAAAGTATTTGTCGGCTGATGACTTACATGTATGCCGAAACCAACCAAATAGTCAAGTTGTTGTTGTTGCATATTCATGCACGCACTGACTGGAAGACAGCAGCACAATCGACGATGCCCTGTATATAAATTATATTTCCATGGGGAAGGGGTGGGCTATTTATTTCATAACTTCATTTATTTTCACAATCAGCAACATAATCGAGATTAGCAAGTGAAGTTTTACAACATAATATAATAAGCATCATGGGTCTCATGGTCAGTTTATTGTAGACATATATACCTTGAATATATGTTACCATGATTCAGTCATAATATTGTCTGTAATATATTGATGTCGACAAGGAATAAACATAATTATTTGATAGTATTATTACTTGTATGTTGTTTATGATTAACATGAACTTTTTATTTGCTGGAATCCAGCCATTTGTTCCATATGGGCAATATTCTCATCAGCCATCACCATTCAATATGAATGTCTCAAGCAGTATTCCAGGTTTTCCATCAATATACTCTATTCCATACCCCAATATTTCAAGCACGTCAAATCAGACAAAAACTATTTGCTGGGAATGTGACTTCCACATACCTGGCTGGACATGCTAGTGGGGAACCCTCAACCCCAGGTTAATTACCATTGGTGAAGTTAATGTCCAACAAATGCAAAATTGAGCTTGGCATCCGGCCCTATGTTATTCAGTGATGTATTCCCCTACGGACCCTGTTGTCTCGACGGAGGTCTTTGCGCTCATCCAGCGCTTGTTAATCTTGGTGGCATATTGTGTTTGTTTGTATATTTATATTCGCCTATGTGGTGATGTAGCAAAACTAATCTATCATAATTGAACTATATGACTTTACTTATCGAGATATTCGGTTGGTTGTGAGAGCCACTCGATATCGTAATGTGGGTGTAAATCTCTTTTATGCTACTGGCTATGAGAGCCGACGCTCAGAAGAGCAGTTATAATAAGTTAAACATAAGGCGAAGAGCGCCGAGGCCGAAGAGTCTTTATAATAGGTTGTTTTATATGATGAAGTTGTATTGTCTGAAGGTCCGTTTTCATAGTGATGGTAATAAAGCCGATGTGTTATATATGTGAGGCTGAAGAGACGTGATAATACTGCTGGGAATAAAAGCTGATGTATATGTGAGGCTGGAGAGCCGTGAGAATACTGCTGGGAATAAAAGCCATTTTATATTTGGAGATCGAAAGCCGTGAGAATACTGCTGGGAATAAAAGCTGATGTTATATATGTGTGGGGCTGGAGAGCTGTTAGAATATTGCTGGCAATAAAAGCTGTTTTATATTTGGAGATCGAAAGCGGTGAGAATACTGCTTGCGATAAAGCTGATGTTTTAAGCCCCCGTCTCACTTAAGCGAACTTATTTACGAAACTTTGCGATGCAACGATCATAATGTTTCGCCATGAATCGCTTTACAAAAGCCGGTTTTCCCGTCATTTGTGGCGAATAGATACGACATGTTTACGAATAATTACGACTGTTTGCGATACAGTTACGAAGAAATACGATACTTTTGCGACAGTTAGCGATATTCGCACCCAAATTGAGGCGATTCAGTGCGATACAGTTGCGAATATGTGCGATGTATTTGCGAACGTTTACGAAGTGTATACGACTACTTTCCATTATTTCACGATGTCTTGCGAATACGAACGAAGGTTTTACGACGTTTTTACGACGTTTTTATGACAGTTTGGGTCACGTGGCGAATTGTATCATGATTGTGGTAAATTTGTTGTAAAAACATGGTAAAAACATTGTATAAAAGTGGCAAACTCCTCGTTTATGGCAACGATTATTCTTAAGATACAAGATACAAGATACAAATATTTATTTAAAGTCGAAACTGGTACAAAAATATAAACATTAGCACAGATGGCTATTTGTCGACTATAAAACAAGGTAATAAAACAATATACATGTATAATAATCAATATCACAGTCTTAGAATGGACTTATGCCTTGCACATCTGGCATTATGTCGTTAAATTTAACTAGTCGTTAAATTCGCAACGGTGTCGTAACTTAATCGTAAGTCATCGTAAATTAATTGTACAAGTCTCGCCATAGTCGTAAGAGCTATCGTAATTTATCGCAAATAATCGCGATATATTCGGCGAGTTTGTCGTAAAGTGAGTGCGACTTTCCTATATTTGTCGGAAAATGTTTACGATTACGTCGTATACCATCGTTTCCTGTCGTAAGTTATCGTAACTATTCGTACTTATTTTTCACTTGACGATTATTATCGGAACTGTTACCAATAAGGCGATTAAATTACGAATTAATTACGATGCATTACCACGTCATTACGACGACTTGCGATCATTTAAGATAAAATTACGACGAATATTTGCGATTTAAGTCAAAATCGCATTGCTTGGCGAATTTGTTGAACATTTTGAAATTGGCGCGGCGATGAAACCGACGCGACGATTTTCTTACGAATTGAAGCGATGGCTTACGAATCATGGTGAATGTCTTTACGAATAGCTTGCGAGTATCTTACCAATATCTACGATCTTAAATCGTCAAGTTTCGCAAACAAGTTCGCTTAAGTGAGACTGGGGCTTTATGTGAGATTGGAGAGCCGTTATAATAATGCTGACAATGCTCCTTGTAAAGTGGCTGGGGAGCCTTTATAATACCGAATGAAAACGGTTGAAGAAATCGAGATTAAAAAGATGATTTAAAAGGATATTGTGGTATGTGGTTTCAGGATTATTCAATAAAGGTTGACTCCTTGTACACGACGCACTTGCAATCGAATGTTCTGTTGTTTTATTTGAATACGTAGTGCGCATGGAATGCTGGAGAATATCCGTGACTGGGAGCATGCATCAATGACTGGGATCTAAAGGCGTCAATTAGATTATACACTTTGTGATTTACATACCTTCGATTTGCGTGAAGTTCAATATCTCCTTCAATGGAACAGCGTAGACGTTGAAAGTATTGGTAATGCAATCAACAACGCAACAAACCAAACTCAACACAAAACCAGCTACTTTCATGAAATGTTGTAAACGCTTCGACATTTTGCTCTTCGTATATAGTATTCAATTCCACATATATGCATGGCCTATATCCATATATTTAAAATCTGTATAAATGACCCACGGGTATGCTAGAAATTGTCTGGCAATGTTTATAACAGATAAAGCATATCAGTCAACCGTATCAGCAAATAAGTTTGTTTGACTGGACCCGAATGAAATGGATGGCTGAGCTCAAAATGGACTACTTGAGTGAGCTTGAGGGTCTTGTTTTCATGGTGCATACAAATCCGAAGTTACGAAATTATTGTGTACAAAGTACTGAGTCTATCACTGTACACTCTCATCCAGACACAGAATAACTCATGTGTTGCATAAGCAAGAATATACTCTGATTGTAAGATTGAGCTGAAGTCCACTGTATATACACTGAAAAAAATTCCTTAAAATTTAAGGAATATTCCCCGACTATTACACCAGCGGAATATTCCTTAAAAAATCCTTAATATGGTAAGGAATATTCCTTATTTATGTTGACGAATATTCCGCTGGTGTAATAGTCGGGGAATATTCCTTAAATTTTTAAGGATTTTTTTTTCTGTGTATATATACAGTGGACTTCAGCTCAATCTTACAATCAGAGTATATTCTTGCTTATTCAACACATGAGTTATTCTGTGTCTGGATGAGAGTGTACAGTGATAGACCCACTACTTTGTACTCAGAATAACTGCGTAACTTCGGAGATGTACCGTTTATTTTGTCCGGCGTAACTCCAGATAAGATAGGCATCTCTTTCATGAGAGCGTAATATTTCTCAGTGTAACTGCATAACTACGTCAGACATTTCTCTTTCTCTCAGCGTAACTCCGTAACTCCAGCTATAGCCCTCTCTTTTTGTGACAGCGTAACTGCGTACATAACTACATCTATAGACCTCTCTCTTGGACAGCGTAACTGCGTAACTTTGTCAGACACTTCTCTTTTGCTCAGCGTAACTGAATAACTCCAGATAAAATAAACATCTCTTTCCTGAGAGCTTAACTGTGTCACTTCGATGAATTGAAAATATTTTTCAGTGTAACTGCGTAACTTCGTCAGATATTTCTCTTTTTCTCAGCGTAACTTCGTAACTCCAGCTATAGCCCTCTCTTTTTGTGACAGCGTAACCACGTAACTCCATCTATAGACCTCTCTTTCGGACAGCGTAACTTCAGCAATGGACCCTCTTTTTTTGCTCAGACCCTTTCCCTTTTGCAGCGTAACTGCGTAACGTCAGCTAAAATATCCCTTTCTTTTCCTGATAGCGTAACTGCGTAACTTCGGTGAATTGACCAATTTTTCTCAGCGCAACTGCATAACTTCATCAAACTCTTTCTCTTTACTAAGTGCAAATGCGTAACTTCATCAGATCCGTTCTCTTTTTTTTCAGCGTAGCTGCATAACTCAAGCTATATCCATCTCTTTCTCTGACAGCGTAACTGCGTAACTTCATCAGGCCTTTTTTTTCTTTCTCAGCGTAACTGCGTAACTTTATCAGACCCTTTCTCTGTACTTCTACGTGAATGCGTAACTTCGTCAGATCCTTTCTCGTTTTTCAACGTAACTGCCTATCTCCAGCTATATCCATCTCTTTTTCTGACAGCGTAACTTCAGTTATAGACCTCTCTTTCGGACAGCGTAACTACGTAACTTCGGGGATGGACCATTTATTTTATTTATTTTTGCTCAGCGTAACTAAGTAACATCGTCAGCACCTTTCTCTTTTGCACAGCGTAACTGCGTAACTTCAGCTAAAATAGACATCTCTGTTTCCTGAGAGCGTAACTGCGTAACTTCTGTATTAACCCGAGAAATACTAGAGCAGCGAATAATGTTAAAGAACTAGGGTATTGTTTATGTTAAACCAAGGAATGCTGTAAAGTCATTGGGCAATATATGACTGATGGACAGTACATGTATATGGGCATGTAATATGGAACAACTGTTTAACCTAGAAAAGATATCAATGACTAAAACAATATTTGATTTGGTGGCCACTGGTTTTTATTAGACCTTTATTTTTTTCTCATCATAACTCCGTAAAACCCTTTCTCTTTTTTTTCAGTATAACTGCATAAATTCCGGCAATTTACACTTTCTCTTTTATCCAGCATAACTGTGACTCCAGCGATAAATGATCGCCTGAAGTTACGCAGTTACGCTGTCCGAAAAAGAAATGTCTAAAAAAAGGAAAAAGGATTTATGCTGAGAAAAAGATAATGAGTCTAACGAAGTTACACAGTTATGCTGAGCATAATATAAGGAATGGTCCATCACTAGATTTACACAGTAGGGAAAAGAGAGGTCTATATTTACGCATTTATACTGAGAAAACGAGTAAGGATCTTATGAAGTTACGCAGTTACGCCTTCAGTGAAACTTCAAAGAGAGGTCTATAGCCAGAGTACGCAGTTATGCTGAGCAAAAGAGAAAGGGTCTGTCATGAAGTTACCCCGAGCAAAAATAAATAGTCCATCGCCAGGGTTACGCTATCAGAAAGAGAGATATATAGCTCTTTGTAAAAGAGAGTGTAATAACTGAAGTTAGCGGAGAGAAACACAGAGGGTCTCACAAAAGATAATTTCTTCGAAATAAATAGCTAAATTTCATTGCGATTACTGCGATGTAGTTCTGGCCCTCAAAAATCACCCGACATGCGGAGATATTATTGGGTTTCTTCAAACGTAAATAGATTTTGAAATCAGAGAAAATTTGATCCACCAATCAGTGACACATTGATGGCAAGATGGCTACTCATTGGTTGTCCTCATATCTTCCGGAGTCTGGGGGCAAGGTACGAGTCTACAATGAATTGACACAGGCCGCCACATATCCACAACCATTTCGCGCAGGCGCGCCCCGTCAACCCTCAGTGATAAGTCAACTAGAAGAACCCGGACATATGTAGTCCATCGGGCAGTATAACAACTGGGCAATACATTATAAGATGTGGAGCCACTTTTGATTCTCCAAGTGGTCGAATATTTTATGGGAGATAGAAACATATTCATACTATATCTTTGAGTAAAGCTCTACCGGGGCATATAAATTAATCCAACATGGCAGATCTGATGACGTCATAGATAAGAAGCATTCCAAAAAGGCCTTTTTCTCCTCCGCCGGAAACCGGAGCGGAACTTAGCTGTTGGTATGAGTTGGAGTGAGTTGGTATGAGTGAGAGAATGGCCGGACTTGTTTTTCGGCATCCTGCGTAATCCAATATGGCCGACATAGCCGCCGTGTTCTTGATCCTTATTCATCCATGCTACTTAGGTTTGTGATTAAATAACTCAAAAATAATTGGTCCGATTACCATCAAACTTGGACAGTGCGCTGGTATGAGTAATCATGATAGGATGGCTGGGATTGTTTTTCGGCAACCTGTGTAATCCAATATGGCCGCCGTTGCCTTGACCACTATTCAGGCCTGCTACATATTAGATTTCGACTGCAATAAGTGAGAGGATGACTGGGATTGTTTGTCGGCAACCTGTGTCATCAAATATGGTTGCCATGGCCACCGTGATCCTGACCCTTATTCATCCATGCTACGTGAGCTTGTGACTGCGAAAGCAAAAATGATTTGTCCGATTGGCATCAAACTTGGACAGTTGGTTGATATGAAGAAGGGGATGGCTGGGATTGCTCTTCGGAAACCAGCGTAATCCAACATTGCCGCCATGGCCACCGTGGCATTGACCCCTATTCGATATGTCGTATCAATGGTGGCTGTGGTGAATTAGCTTGTGACTGCAATACATAAAAAACGATGAGTGAGATGCTGGCTATTATTGTTTTAGGCCAATCTGCGTAATCTAAAATGGTCGCCATGACCTTGACCTCAATTCAGCCATGCCACGTGGCTTTTCACTCTTCACTGGCATAACTCAAGAGTGATTTTACTGACTCTTTGATCAAACTTGCCCTTTGGCGTGAGTGACAGGATGGCTGGGTTCGTCCATCTGTCTAATTCAATATATCCGTCATGCCATTGACAAGGGATTCGGCCATTCTGAGCTTGTGACTGCAATAACGATCTCACCAACTGACATCAAACTTCATAAATAGTCGACCTGAGTAGCAATGGTTGTATAGCACTGTTTTCGGTAACCTATTTGGCATGATCTACACATATCACACAGTCACCATTTACCATATTCACAGAACTAAAGTATCACGTATTTGGAAACAACTCCATTTCTTCATCAGAACTGATATAATCTGTCAATTAATTTCATTTCAATTCTCAGATAATACAACAAATGTTTTAAACACCCAATACTCAAACAAAATTTCCCATCATTCAATGTACAATTTGAAATACAACCTTTTATAACCTTTTCATGTTGCCAACCTGTCTATAGTATCGTACGGAAGCGTATTAGTGCCAGTGTGAAAAAAAAAAATCCGAGATTTATCTCCTAATTAGGACATAATATCTCCTAATTAGGAGATAATTATCTCCTAATTAGGAGATAATAAGTCCTAATTAGGAGATAATATGTCCTAATTAGGAGATAATTATCTCCTAATTAGGAGATATTATGTCCTAATTAGGAGATAAATCTCGGAATTTTTTTTTTTCCGTAAGCGTATTAGTGCCAGTGTGACAAAAAAAAATTCCGAGATTTATCTCCTAATTAGGACTTATTATCTCCTAATTAGGAGAAAATTATCTCCTAATTAGGACTTATTATCTCCTAATTAGGAGATAATTATCTCCTAATTAGGAGATATAAGTCCTAATTAGGAGATAATATGTCCTAATTAGGAGATAATTTTCTCCTAATTAGGAGATAATAAGTCCTAATTAGGAGATAAATCTCGGAATTTTTTTTTTCACACTGGCACTAATACGCTTCCGTAGTATCGACGGCGTGTTATCGGTTATTTTGTTCAACTCAATGTACGCATTCTTCAAGTTCGAGCCCTCTCGCGCCACATCGTGTCATTTCAGGCCATTGTTGCGCCTATTTGCATAATTCTAAGCGTAGTCTATCATCAATAATTTGGAATCGAAATCATGATGAATGTCCTGGCATTGCTCTTACATTTCTGGTCTGATTGTTCTGAAGATATTTCTCAAATTCGAACTAGTTCACATCACAGCTTATCAGTTACACATGATAATCTATTACTTCAAACATCTCGAAGTTGTATTTTGGAGGTAAAAAAAAATACACTGACTGTCAAAATCCTCAGGTTTTTGATGAATTCATCCATGCTACGTGAGCTTGTGACTGCGAAAGCAAAAATGATTTGTCCGATTGGCATCAAACTTGATTACCAATATTACTTCGCGCAAAGAATTTTGTAAATAGGCTAAAGACGAGCCTGAAAGGAAAGACTCTGGTCTGAAATAGCTCGATCTTCAGCTCAATCTCGGCGAAATCTGCCTGAAACTGCCTGGTGGCTGATATCTGCCTTGTCGTATTATCGTACTATCGCCCTATTTTTACTGGCGCGATGGTACGTTGGTACGATGCGATGGCACGATGCGATGGTACGATGGCACGATGTGATGGTACGATGGAACGATGCGATGACACGATGGCACGATGATATGGTACGATGGTACGATGGAAATTCCTCAATCGTACCATCGTACCATCGCATCGTACCATCATATCATCGTACCATCGTATCATCGTGCCATCGTACCATCGTACAATCGCGCTTCGGAAGAGTTGCTCAAGTCGCTTGATCAAACGAAAGTCATGCGCAAATTAATAATATTGATTGAATTTTAATCGTTTTCATGGTACCATCGTATCATCGTACCATCGTATCATCGTGCCATCGTACCATCGTATCATCGTACCATCGTATCATCGTATCATCGTGCCATCGTACCATCGTACCATCGCATCGTGCCATCGCATCGTACCATCGCACCAGTAAAAATAGGGCGATGGTACGATGATACGACATCGCAGATATCAGCCACCATACCCAACCCTTGTTTCCGACAAATATCTGTTTTGACGAGTTTCAGGTATGCCAGAAACCTGTGCCTAGTCTCCGTTCCATTCAATGTGCAGCATATTTCGGAGGATCGTATAATCAGGGTTAAATAATTTCCTCAGATATGTGGGACTACTCACATAGGGCCTCGTGTAAAGTCACATACCGATACCACACGCTTCAATATACTTATTTTAACATTGTCTAAACTGGATCTTTACTGGTCTTTACCTGTATATACTTCCTTGAAACGACGTTGATGAATATCCCACTTTAGAGTGATTCAACTGATCCCAGAATGAAGACCACAACGCATACAATATTGTTTAAGTCCATTTTTGACTATATTGATACGTCATAACCGATAAATAATAGAAAAAACGTAACGGAAAACTTTTGTGAAGTCAAGGATTAACAATCAAATATTTATTTACAATACTAAAATCATATACAAATTAAGTAAGGTTTAATACAAAATTAAATGGGAAATATAGTCTTACTGTTCAATGCTATACCGGTGTATATTTCACAGTCCGTGTTGACGTGCAGAAATCGCGTTTCTGTATTTTGATAGTCCAACACCGTTAAGCCGTTTATAGTTCCAGTAAATGTCCAATCTCCGACAGTTCAATCACGTAGATAACACAGCAGCCAAAAGTCAATTCACATGAGTACACAGTCCGCATAGTAAGTATAACGCACCCACATAAAGCCAGTTTGAATTCCCTCCGCGATCACTGAATGTTAGGCTATTTATACTCTATGAGAAATTCCAGACCTTTCCACAAATCAAGAAGCTACTAGACCAGATCATACGTCAATGTATCACGTATGATCTGACCCAGATATAATCCACAACAGCTTCGAGAAAACTCCATGACTATAAGCACATAATAGAATGTAAACAAGCTTACGTATTATTCGAGAAATATCCACAGTGTCTAATAATAATACCATGACAACATTTACAAGCTTTCGGAGAATTAGTTTCTCCATCCTCAGGTAAAGTGGTAAATGCACATATATACAGTTTTAAAACAGCTTTTATACATTCTGTCAGCAAACATATCTAGACATTAATATGACATTGTGATTACAATTAACCTTAGTAAAAATGTTCGGATGAGATTAATAGCTCAGGTTATGTATATACAATGCTATATGTGACCGTATGAGACATGTTCAAAAGCCAGACCAGTAGCTCAGTTTACAGGTATCATTACAGCTTGGTATGTACAACGTTTAAGGGGAAAACACAATTCATTTACAGGAAAATATATATATAACAGTTCTGAACAGCATTGGTTTACACACTGAAAAGACGAAGTAGCACCAAACGCTCATTTGAATTCATTTCTGGTCGGCATTCATTAGTGCACAATGATTCTTTCACTTTAAGTTTGTATTCTGTGTTGCTGGAGTCTAAAATAGAGTGTATGCTCTTTGTTGGATTGTGGCCAAAAGATAAACAATATTGTCCAAAGGCTGAATGTTTATATTGGTTTGAATAGATGCTACGTTCTTTCAGTCTCGGAGAGACATGTCTAATTGTCTCACCTATGCATTTTATGTGGCAAATACTATTTTTCTGGGAAAGTCATTATCTTCCATGTCTTTATATTCGAAAGCCTACAGTACAAGATATATCAGAGCAAACAATGATGTTAATGGAATTAATTTGTTGATGGTTCTGAATTCTCCGTAGCAAAACCAAGAAAAGATAATTATAAAAATAGCTTTGTTAGGGCCGAATTTTGGTTTTGGTTTGGTGCTGTTTGCCAGCAAATCGCAGGCTGTTTTATCACATTGTAATTGGGCGGATATTCATTTTTAACAAATATGAGTTTTATGTTTCCGACTTCTTCTGAAAAGAATTCACAGGAACTGCAAATATTCCACGCTCAGCGAAGAAAAGTAGATATTATATTGGCTTTATTAGCCCACCATCACCAGATGGTGGGCTGTTCAAATCACTTTTCGTCCGTGGTCCGTCGTCCGTCCGTCCGTCAGTCCGTCCGTAAACAATTCTTGTTATCGCGATTCCTCAGGAACTACTGGATGGATCTTTCTCAAATTTGGTACACAGGTTCCCCCTGGGGTCTAGTTGTGCAAGATACCTTTTCTGGTCCGACTCGAAAATCCAATATGGCCACAAAGCGGCCATCTTGGATTTCCCCATGAAACTTTGTTATCGCGATTTCTCAGGAACTATTGCATGGATCTTTCTCAAATTTGGTACACAGGCTCTCCTTGAGGTCTAGTTGTGCAAGATATCTTTTCTGGTCCGATTCGAAAATCCAATATGGCCACCAGGCAGCCATCTTGAATTTCCCCATGAAACTTTGTTATCGTGATTTTTCGGGAAGTACTGCATGGATCTTTCTCAAAGTTGGTACACAGGTTCCCCTTGGGGTCTAGTTGTGCAAAATACCTTTTTCGGTCCGATTCGAAAATCCAATATGGCCACGAGGCAGCCATCTTGGATTTCCCCATGAAACATTGTTATCATGATTTCTCAGGAACTACTGCATGGATCTTTCTCAAATTTGGTAAACAGGTTTCCCTTGGGATCTAGTTGTGCAAGATACCTTTTCTGGTTCGATTCGAAAATCCAACATGGCCACCTCGTGGCCATCTTGGATTTGCCCATGAAACCTTGTTATCGCGATTTCTCAGGAACTACTGCATGGATCTTTCTCACATTTTGTACACAGGTTCCCCTTGGGGTCTAGTTGTGCAAGATACCTTTTCTGGCCCGATTCTTAAATCCAATATGGCCACCAGGCGGCCATCTTGGATTTCCCCATGAAACTTTGTTATCGCGATTTCTCAGGAACTACGTCATGGACCTTTCTCAAATTTGGTACAGAGGTTCCCCTTGGGATCTAGTTGTGCAAGATACTTTCTCTGGTCCGATTCGAAAATCCGATATGGCCACCAGGCGACCATCGTGACTTTCCCCATGAAACTTTGTTATCATGAATTCTCAGGAACTGCTGCATGGATCTTTCTCAAATTTTGTACACAGGTTCCCCTTGGGGTTTAGTTGTGCAAGATACCTTTTCTGGTCCGATTCGAAAATCCAATATGGCTACATCTTGAATTTACCCATGAAACGTTGTTATCATGTAATATCAGAAAATTACAACATGGATCTTTCTCAAATTTGGTACACAGGTTCCCCTTGTGGCCCAGTTGTGCAAGATACCTTTTTTGGTCCGATTCGAAAATCCAATATGGCCACCAGGCGGTCATTTTGGATTTCCCCATGAAATTTTGTTATCGTGATTTCTTAGGAAGTGCTACATGGATGTTTCTCAAATTTGGTACACTGGTTCCTCTTTGGGTCTAGTTGTGCACGATATCTTCTCAGTCCAAATTCCAGATAGTAAATTCGATATGGCCGCCAGGCGGCTATATTGAATTTCCGCATGGAATTTTGTTATCGTGAATTCTCAGGAACTTTGGATCTTTGTCAAATTTGGTACAGAGGTACCCCTTGTGGTCTAGTTCTGCAAGATACCTTTTTTGGTCCGATTCCAAAATCCAATATGGCCACCAGGCGGCCATCTTGAATTCCCCCTTGAAACATTATCCTGAATTCCCAGGAACTACTTTGTGGATCTTCCTGAAATTTGGTACACAGGTCCCACATGGGGCCTAGTTGTGCAAGATACCTTTTTTTATCAAATTCGAAAATCCAAATTACGCTTCAAATTAATACTATATTCCCAAGTTGTGACATTGCATCACAAGAGTTGGCGGATCAAATGGTGGGGCATATTCTATGTATTGACTATAGAGAATATCCATACCTTCGCCTTCTAAATCAAGGAGTTCAAACGATTCTGAATTAAAATGTATTTCTTCAAATTTTAAATCAGTTTACTTGAGTCCATGCCGTTGCAAGTGAGCTGCCCCACCGTTTCGTCTGCCGACGGGTTGGCTACACGAAGGGACGTGGACAATTGTAGACTACTGCGCGTTTTGATCCAAGCGAGATAATCAGGATTCAGACACTTTCAAAGTTTCAACATTACTGCACTGGCCGAATGATCCATCGGTATTAAGTTGTGTACCATCTTACTATTTTCGAGCATGGTATCTTGAAAGAGATATCTCAAACTAGCCCAGTAAACAGAACAGAATTAGGATTTGTTCCTAATTTCCAGTCTCTCTTTTTCGATCTTTTTCGCTAAAATTCGAAATTCTGCATACAAAATTACAAATCAATTGTTTGTTCTCAGTAACAATGGACAAAAAGATCCTCTTGTCATTAGCTTAAATTTATCGGACAATGGTGGGCGCCTGGATCCTTCAGGATCTCTCGTATTTATCAGAACTAGACCATTTCTGATAAAAGCCCGTTTTTGTGGTTTCCTACAGTTTTCAGATTTTACAATGAGTACTAGAAAGGGAAGTACCGCATGCTTTCTTCTTCTGCAGTAATCTTTATATTTAGGGGTTTATTCCCCAATGTGGAGAAAAGTGTCCTAGCTGGGTTAGAAGATGGGACACGGACACTCTTAGCCACTGGGCATCCTAAGCCTCCACACCGGCACAAAGGTCAGATTGATAAGACTTCGATTATATTGTGGCCTATGCTTGGTTGTCTTCCACGGCACAAATCCTTAATAAATAATACTTATATCACAGAGAGCAGACTCAATATTCGTCCATGTTCACAATTTTCAGAGTTAAGTAGTCAGGAGGCAGAACAATCGAAACACCCCAAGACGGGTTATTCTTCAAACTTCTGTATTTGGATAAAGCCCTGGACATAATAAACATCCCTAGAATTTAAAAGAAAACAAGCGTCTAGTCCTTCATCCAATATTCAGGCGTCGTCCATAAAATAATTTCCTCGTCACTAATCCAAAGACCCATTCCATATAACAGCATTAGCACTGAATTCAGAAACAAAAACAATCATAGTATATACAGTCATAAAGATAGGCTAGTTTCGGGCAAGAGAGAATGACCCAAAGATTCGCAATTCTGTACCTGATTATTTCAAGTTCACGGAACCGCCGTGTATTTATTGCCAGTACACTTAATCAAAAGAAAGTAATATTTATAATTATTCTAAAGACATCCAAGAGTTTGCCTGGAAAGAATACATATCCAGTGCCTATATGCTCGCCTATAGATCTAGCCAAAGGCAATGTTGTCGATACTATCCGCCACATCGATAGTAATACCCCTCTCCAAGCAAAAGATATATTGAGATACCCCATGGTGCCTCCAAAGCGAAGCCCCAAATAATATAATATTTATATGTAAATTACATGTACTATTAACAGATGCTAGTTAAGGAGTTGAGTATAGATATTCCACTTGCTTCTACATTGACTTACTCCTCTACTCGAATTACTTTGGATGATATCTTCAGCAAACATTAGCAGTTTCTCAAGGAAAGAGGTTTTACCGGTCCTGCCATCTTACTGATATACCAAATTGTATGGCATAAAACAACATACATAGCTAGATTTTTAGGGGTTCCAGAAGCTAACAAGCGCTGGATGAGCGCAAAGACCTCCGTCGAGGCAACAGGGTCAGTTGGGGAATACATCACTGAATAACACAGGGCCGGATGCCAAGCTCAATTTTGCATTTGTTGGACGTTAACTTCACCAATGTTGTTGATCAGGAAATTTCTCCTTTCATCTAGGAGCACCCTCTTCACAGGAGGTAAAAGCACAGATTAAAACGATGTAATAAAGATCTATATACAAATAGCACATGGCTATCAACATTTGGTAGCGATACTGCAGTGACTATTTACAAATGTCGCGAACTAGCTCTCTCTCTCTATATATATACTACATCCAAGATCAGTGAAGCCCTTTTTACATCCAATGGTAATTAACCTGGGATTGAGGGTTCCCCACTAGCATGTCCAGCTAGGCGTGTGGAAGTCACATTCCCTGCAAATATTTTTTGCCTGATTTCACGTGCTTGAAATATCAAACATTTATAAACAATGTTTCTATTTGTTACCAAATCAAACCTGTTTCAATTCAATGCCTAATAATCTCCGTCAGGAAGATGATACAACGTAGAAAACGGAAGTTAAAACTAAAAGTTAGCTCCCCTAGCGGAGAGTTGTCCGCCCCTAGGAGAGCTCTCCCATCTAATTCCAGCAGCATTACTATATAGGCTCTGCTCAAACCATACTCGTCCTCTATTCTCATTGTAATTACCGAGACCTGTAGTGTTTAAGGCCGGCATGAGGGGACGGAGGGAGGGCCAATCAAATTGAAACAGGTTTGATTTGGTAACAAATAGAAACATTGTTTATAAATGTTTGATATTTGATTCCCAAATCGTAAACCTGTTTCAATTCAATGCCACAGTACCAACATATGGAGGCGGGAACCTCGGCCTTGTGGTAACTCCCATAGCAGACTAGTAATCGCTGGAACGACACAGACATGGGTATAAATCTGAGACATTATTACTCAACAAATTAACCCTGGCCTCAGACACATAGGGTAATTGAAGGAATTGATACAGTTTTACTTATCTGAGTGTCTCCATCCATGTAACTGTGCTCGTGGTGTGGTACACATTTCCACCAAGTTGTAGGATACCGGGGCACCGTAGGCACAAGAAGTTCCCCTTGGAAGACTCTGTATGACTAGCGGGGTCCTCAGCCGCAGCCATTGCATATAGGGAGATCCTTGGTCCAACCGTAAGTAAGGGGAGGGCGTACGCTACCCGAATCTTGGAAGGTACCAAGTCCACACCACTCTCAGTCCGCAAGCTTCTTGAGGACAACTCACCATACTTGGAGTGATGAACTTAGATGCGTTGGAATTGCCATGCTTGCTCTCTGGGTGAGCTGCGCACTCTTCAACTCTCTGTACTTTCATCACTACTGTTGACACTAGGCCTGGAGCGGGTGTCTTGTGAGTTGAGGCACAGGTGACCCAGCTGAGACATCTAGAAGGAAGTCAGTTTCTGAAAGACACAAGCAAACCGCAGTTAAGGCAAAGTTGAACAACTCACCATAGTGTCAGGCCTTCATAATGATGAAATGGGCAACCCTGGTTGGCCATCTGACTTATTTCTTCCTTCTAGAATATGTTACGAATGGGAGATGAGATGAGATGATACAGCAAGTTGTCTGATTTGCTGTGGTGATCCAAAATGCCGCCCCCCCCCTTTCGAAATTTTTACTGGACCACGTGTTGGGCGGCTACCAAAGGCCCAAGCGTGGTCACACTATCTGATTGGACTGACATATCTCTCAGATAGAAATTGGTGAACGTGGAGTTCGCCGTTCAGGCACAAGACTGGACAATGTCATGGAGGGACAAGTTCTTCCACAAAGGCCATGACGTAGCTATGGCTCGGATCTCATGTGAAGAAGCAGTAGACAACAGCGGAGGGGCGTCAATGGCCAGTTGATAAGACCATTTAATGGTTTTCTTCAGCCATGCGGCAATGGTATTCTTAGTAATGTCACGCCTTGCAGATGGGCGAAGAGACAGAAATAACAGGCGCCGAGAGCCACGAACGGGATCGGTACGAGTAAGATAGTGGCGGATGGCTCGAACAGGACATAGCAGAAGATCGTCCTCGAGACCATGTACAAAGTCTGATAACGCAGGAATGGAGTACGAACGTTGAGCGCACGGACCTGAACGAACAGACTCATTTTTGGCGATAAATTCAGGAATGGGCCGAAAAGAAATGCAAGACCAATCCGCTTTCCAGGTCATAGAAGATCTCTCAAGAGCATGAAGTTCAGACACTCTGGACGCCAAAGCCAACGCCGCCAAAAAGGCCGTCTTATAAGACACAGCTTTAATAGACGCGGATTCTAAGGGTTCAAAGGGTGGATGAATCAGAGCACACAGAACCACACCGATATCCCATTTCGGTAACAGTTGCCGAGTACGACGCGACTGTAATGCGAAGGCGCGAATTAGCGCAGAGATATTATCGTTAAGGCTAATGTCAGTACCCGAAGTAAGCCGTAACACCCTAGCCAGAGCAGATCGATACCCTTCAATGGTGCTGATTTGGAACTTCTTATCACGGTGAAGGTGAAGGAGGAAGTCAGCTACTAGGGAAACAGAGGCAGTGTCGGGATCGGCATCATGTTCTCGGCACCAGGAGACGAAATAGGCCCATTTCGCCTGATAGAGCTGCGATGTGGAGGATCGGTTGGCTGAAACCATCGTCCGTGCAACCTCTGCTGAAAATCCTTGGAGAGTGAGTGCATTCTGGATAGTCTGCAGACGTGTAGGTTGAGCCACCGCGGGTTGTGATGGAGAATCCCGTGGGGTTGACATAACAGGCTGGGCCAAACTGGGAGACAACGTGGTGGAGCAGTGAGGAGCGGGACCAGAATCGGGAACCACTGTCGACGAGGCCACCACGGGACAACGAGCAGAATGATGCAGTCGTGACGAGAAATCTTTTGAAGAACTTCCAGAATCAGGGCCATTGGTGGGTAGGCATAAGCTAGGAAGTTGTCCCAGTTGATAGACAGAGCGTCGATGGCGAAGGCTCGAGGATCCAGAATCGGACTGACGAACAGGGCTAACTGGGCGTTGTTCCTCGTCGCAAACAGATCGATCAAAGGTGACTCCCAAATGCTGCAAATCTGCTGGAACACCTCCCGATGAAGTTGCCACTCTGTCTGAAGAACGGTGTCTGGCCGGGACAAGCTGTCCGCTAAGACATTGAGACGACCGGGAACATGGCGAGCATGGATATAACAATGATGAAGGCGAGCCCAATCGTACAGATCCCACACCAGACGAAACGTTGCTAGGGATCGGGTGGTACCCATCTTGTTGATGTGGGCAATGACCGTGGAGTTGTCCGTCGCGATAAGAAGAGACGAGTTTGTGAGACGTAGACTCCAATGTTGAACCGCTAGGATGACTGCCTTCATCTCCAGAAGGTTGATGTGAAGTCTGGCATCCAATGTTGACCATCTGCCGGACACTTCCAAGTCGTCCAGATGAGCTCCCCAGCCGGTCTCCGAAGCATCGGTGTAAAGATGGTGAACCGGAACCGGAAAACGGAATGGTACTCCCTGCATGACGTTGTGGCGAGAGAGCCACCAAATCAGATGTGGATGTAGAGACGTCAATACCGGGACCGCAGGGTTTAGGGAAGGCGTCTGTAGGAAAGGAAACAGATGATACTGTAGCGGCCGAACTTGGAGTCGGCCGTAATGCGTAAGGCCCTGTGTGGAAGTAAGCAGACCCACCAGACTTTGCCACTGCTGCCGTGTCTGTGACGTTGATGACAAAAACTTTCGAACCAGCCGTTGAATTTTGTCCCAACGATCCTCCGGAGGGTACACCAGTTGCAACCGAGTATCGAATATCGCTCCAATGTAGCGGCGCACCTGAGCCGGAACTAACTCTGACTTGAGAGGATGAGGAATGAAACCTAGGTGTTGTAACACCAGTAGTGTGAACCCGACGTGGGCGTTGAGGAGAGACTCGTCCGCTGCCCACAGGAGTATGTCGTCGATATAGACCTCGATCTGAATCCCTCGTAAGTGAAGAAAGGCCATAACCGGTGTAGTGATCCGGGTAAACAACCAAGGGGCGATGTTGACACCGAAAGGAAGAACCTGCCATTCGAAGCGACGATCGTTGATCACGAAGCGTAGGTAACGGCGATGACGTGGATGAATTGGTATATGAAGATACGCGTCCTGGAGATCGATTGAGGCCAACCAATCCTGGAGATGTACGCGGGCCCGAATCGATGACACAGAAGGCATCTTGAAATGAGGTGGAGTGATGAGATGAAGTTTGTTCAAAACCTTTAGGTCGATCACCATACGCATCTGGTCTGAGTCCTTCTTTGGTACCAGAAACACGTGACTGTAAAACCCTAGGCTGTCTTCGGTCCGTGGTAATTCCCTGACTGCTCCCTTGTCGATGAGCGTGGTGACCGAAGATAGCAGCGTCTGTAAGTGACCTGCAGGAACTGGCAGACGAGAGGAACGAGGCCAAGCGATGAGTTTGGGCAGTGATTGAAAATTGAACAGGAAGCCCTCCTTTAAAACTCTGACAATCCAGGCGTCGTCGGTGATGAGCCGCCAATTCTCGTAGAAGACCTGCAGACGCCCGCCGACGACCTGATGAGTAAATGAGCGGAAAGCAGGGAGTTGAAAATCTTCGGTTTGAACAGGAACGGGGATGGAATAGTCATTTGTTGGAATGACCACCTCGTTTGGAAGATTTTCCACGAAAGGAACGGCGACCACGGCCTCGTGGAGGTTTGTCAATGCCACGAAAATTACTCCGAAAGGTTCCCTCCTGATGGGTGGTAGCGGTAGAAGACGTACGGCCTCTTCTCGGCTTACGCTCCACGGCGAAACCCGGACGACGAACTACAGATGCAATCAGGCGAGATGTCCGTTCATCACGAATCGAGGGCATAACAGACTCAATAGCACTGTTGAAGAGGAACTTAGATGCCAATGGCTGATGAAGTAACTGATCTTTAACCAAATAAGGGACATCCGGTTTGACCACCTTAAGTAAGGACTCCCGTTGTGCTTGAACCAGTGAAACATAAGAATACGAACCAGCTTCGATGACTCGCCGGTTAGCGTGAACTAGCGTGTCCAGAAAACCACGCAAATAAGCCACGCGACCCGGGGATAAATAAGCCGACCCATCGTCTCGAATTGATGCAGGATCTAAAGCAATTCGAGAAGCCGCTAACAGAAACCAATCTGCGGTAGAAGAAGCCCGTTGTATTTCTTGCAACATTTCCAAATTATTCTCAATAACTTTGGGAGCGACCGATAAAGGAGCCAACTTACCCACCTTAGAAATGTGACTTAAATCCCGATCTCGTTTGGGTGGTTTGTCAGGTAACACGTTATCATGAATGTCATAACGAATTTGAAAACGAGGTTTACGCAACTTTTTGTCTTCCTCTAATTGTCGATCAAACTTCACTAAATCATCCTTCCAAGCTGGTGACGGCGCACATGAAGGACGAGATGCAGACGCCGAAGGCGTAAAGGCCGAAGAAGCCGCCGATCGACCTACTATACGTGATGGGAGAACAACTGAAGCCCGCGGCATATCCGGTAGTAACGATAAAAGCGCATCCATTTTATCTGCAAGATCCATCTTTGGCGCAAGTTCCGGCTTTTCTTTTGAAGAGGCGGAATCATCAGAATCGTTAGAATCATCAGAAGAACTCGACGAAACCGGTATAGGCGGACGCATGATATGACTTCAGCGAGAAGTAGGCAAATCGTGGACGACCGCATGATCAAGAAACGGCGTCCGCGATAGATGAACATGGCGATCTAGGTCAGAAGGCGATACCGAAAGCCGTCGCAAACGGAGTGGAGACGCAGGAGAATGTAGAATTGAAGTACGAGAACGGCGAGCCGAAGAACGGGGAAGCCGAAAAGAAGTACTAGAATCACCCGGTGGACGAGAGCTACGAACCGGAGAACGAGATCGACGTACCGGCGAATGAGAACGACGTACATGTGAATACACGAGATGTGGAGTAATGGAACGTCGCGAAGAAACAACCAATCGAACTGGGGAACGAGAACGTGAACGGCGTTGCGGAGTACGTGAGCGTCGAGTAGAAGCATGGTACCGATGATGTGAATCAGCATACGCAATAGGCGGAGACCCCAAGTCAGCAATTTGAACACTCAAAGGTAGGTCCGAACGACCTACCATAGAACGAGAAACGGCTTTAGAACTGCGTTTTGATTTAACCCGCAAAGGAGAAACCGACACACGACGACGTTTATTTCGTTTAGAGGTAACGGAGTGTGCTAAACCAATAGACAATGGAGAAGTCGAAATAATATGCGATCCCA
>JAVTVY010057390.1:0-31820 GCA_036873755.1 Hanleya hanleyi | reverse complement strand
TAGACAAGACTTGGTTCTACGGCATGGAGAAAAAAAGCGTCTCCATATCATATTTGAATGTTGTGGAATCGGGTTCAGTAATCGCTAATTTTTTGTTGCAACAAAAAGCTCATATTGCCATATATGGATGTTATAGCGGTGACCATACGGCGTCCTGTGGGCTGAAAATTGTTTGCTTTTCTTTGCAATTCAAACGGGGAATACACAAGACTTGGTTCCACGGCATGGAGAAAAAAAAGCGTCTCCAGATCATATTTGAATGTGGTGGAATCGGGTTCAGAAATCGACCATTTTTTGCTTCAACAAAAAGCTCATATTGCCATATATGGGTGTTATAGATGTGACCATACGACGTCCTGTGGGCTGAAAATTGCTTGCTTTTCTTTGCAATTCAAGCGGGGAATAGACAACACTTGGCTACGGCATGGAGAAAAAAAAGCGTTTCATGTCATATTTGAATGTGGTGGAATCGGGTTCAGAAGACGACAATTTTTTGTTTCAACAAAAAGCTCATATTGCCATATATGGGTGTTATAGATGTGACCATACGACGTCCTGTGGGCTGAAAATTGCTTGCTTTTCTTTGCAATTCAAGCGGGGAATAGACAACACTTGGCTTCGGCATGGAGAAAAAAAAGCGTTTCATGTCATATTTGAATGTGGTGGAATCGGGTTCAGAAATCGACCATTTTTTGTTTCTACAAAAAGCTCATATTGCCATATATGGGTGTTATAGATGTGTCCATACGACGTCCTGTGGCTGAAAATTGTTTGCTTTTCTTTGCAATTCGAACGGGGAATAGACAAGACTAGGTTAAAGCGTCTCTATAATGTGGTGGAATCGGGTTCAGAAATCGCCCATTTTTTGTCTCAACAAAAAGCTCATATTGCCATATATGGGTGTTATAGATGTGACCATACAACGTCCTGTGGGCTGAAAATTGTTCGCTTTTCTTTGCAATTCAAACGGGGAATAGACAAGACTTGTTCTACGGCATGGAGAAAAAAAGCGTCTCCATATCATTTTTGAATGTGGTGGAATCGGGTTCAGAAATCGACCATTTTTTGTTTCAACAAAAAGCTCATATTGCCATATATGGGTGTTATAGATGTGACCATACGACGTCCTGTGGGCTGAAAATTGTTTCCTTTTCTTCGCAATTCAAACGGGAATGGACAAGATTTGGTTCTACGGCATGGAGAAAAAAAGCGTCTCCATATCATATTTGAATGTGGTGGAATCGGGTTCAGAAATCGCTAATTTTTTGTTTCAACAAAAAGCTCATATTGCCATATATGGGTGTTATAGATGTGACCATACGACGTCCTGTGGCCTGAAAATTGTTTGCTTTTCTTTGCAATTCAAACGGGGAATAGACAAGACTTGGTTCTACGGCATGGAAAAAAAGCGTCTCCATATCATATTTGTATTTGGTGGAATCGGGTTCAGAAATCGCTAATTTTTTTTTTCAACAAAAAGCTCATATTGCCATATATGGGTGTTATAGCGGTGACCATACGGCGTCCTGTGGGCTGAAAATTGTTTGCTTTTCTTTGCAATTCAAACGGGGAATATACAAGACTTGGTTCTACGGCATGGAGAAAAAAAGCGTCTCCAGATCATATTTGAATGTGGTGGAATCGGGTTCAGAAATCGAACATTTTTTGTTTCAGCAAAAAGCTCATATTGCCATAAATGGGTGTTATGGATGTGACCATACGACGTCCTGTGGGCTGAAAATTGTTTGCTTTTCTTCGCAATTCAAACGGGAATGGACAAGATTTGGTTCTACGGCATGGAGAAAAAAAGCGTCTCCATATCATATTTGAATGTGGTGGAATCGGGTTCAGAAATCGCTAATTTTTTGTTTCAGCAAAAAGCTCATATTGCCATATATGGGTGTTATAGATGTGACCATACGACGTCCTGTGGCCTGAAAATTGTTTGCTTTTCTTTGCAATTCAAACGGGGAATATACAAGACTTGGTTCTACGGCATGGAGAAAAAAAGCGTCTCCAGATCATATTTGAATGTGGTGGAATCGGGTTCAGAAATCGAACATTTTTTGTTTCAGCAAAAAGCTCATATTGCCATAAATGGGTGTTATAGATGTGACCATACGACGTCCTGTGGGCTGAAAATTGTTTGCTGATCTTTGCAATTCAAACGGGGAATACACAAGACCTGGTTCTACGGCATGGAAAAAGAAAAGCGTCTCCATATCATATTTGAATGTGGTGGAATCGGGTTCAGAAGTCGACAATTTTTTGTTTCAACAAAAAGCTCATATTGCCATATATGGGTGTTATAGATGTGACCATACGACGTCCTGTGGGGTGAAAATTGCTTGCTTTTCTTTGCAATTCAAGCGGGGAATAGACAACACTTGGCTACGGCATGGAGAAAAAAAAGCGTCTCATGTCATATTTGAATGTGGTGGAATCGGGTTCAGAAATCGCCCATTTTTTGTCTCAACAAAAAGCTCATATTGCCATATATGGGTGTTATAGATGTGACCATACAACGTCCTGTGGGCTGAAAATTGTTCGCTTTTCTTTGCAATTCAAACGGGGAATAGACAAGACTTGTTCTACGGCATGGAGAAAAAAAGCGTCTCCATATCATATTTGAATGTGGTGGAATCGGGTTCAGAAATCGACCATTTTTTGTTTCAACAAAAAACTCATATTGCCATATATGGGTGTTATAGATGTGACCATACGACGTCCTGTGGGCTGAAAATTGTTTGCTTTTCTTTGCAATTCAAACGGGGAATAGACAAGACTTTGTTCTACGGCATGGAGAAAAAAAGCGTCTCCATATCATATTTGAATGTGATGGAATCGGGTTCAGAAATCGAACATTTTTTGTTTCAGCAAAAAGCTCATATTGCCATATATGGGTGTTATAGATGTGACCATACGACGTCCTGTGGGCTGAAAATTGTTTGCTGATCTTTGCAATTGAAACGGGGAATAGACAAGACCTGGTTCTACGGCATGGAGAGAAAAAAGCGTCTCCATATTATATTTGAATGTGGTGGAATCGGGTTCAGAAATCGACCATTTTTTGTTTCAACGAAAAGCTTATATTGCCATATATGGGTGTTATAGATGTGACCATACGACGTCCTGTGGGCTGAAAATTGTTCGCTTTTCTTTGCAATTCAAACGGGGAATAGACAACACTTGGTTCTACGGCATGGATAAAAAAGCGTCTCCATATCATATTTGAATGTGGTGGAATCGGGTTCAGAAATCGACCATTTTTTGTTTCAACAAAAAGCTCATATTGCCATATATGGGTGTTATAGGTGTGACCATACGACGTCCTGTGGGCTGAAAATGGTTTGCTTTTCTTTGCAATTCAAACGGGGAATAGACAAGACATGGTTCTACGGCATGGAGAAAAAAAAGCTTCTCCATATCATATTTGAATGTGGTGGAATCGGGCTCAGAAATCGACCATTTTTTGTTTCAACAAAAAGCTCATATTGCCATATATGGGTGTTATAGATGTGACCATACGACGTCCTGTGGGCTGGAAATTGTTTGCTTTTCTTTGCAATTCAAACGGGGAATAGACAAGACTTGTTCTACGGCATGGAGAAAAAAGCGTCTCCATATCATATTTGAATGTGGTGGAATCGGGTTCAGAAATCGACCATTTTTTGTTTCAACAAAAAGCTCATATTGCCATATATGGGTGTTATAGATGTGACCATACGACGTCCTGCTGGCTGAAAATTGTTTGCTTTTCTTTGCAATTCAAACGGGGAATAGACTAGACATGGTTCTACGGCATGGAGAAAAAAAGCGTCTCCATATCATATTTGAATGTGGTGGAATCGGGTTCAGAAATCGACCATTTTTTGTTTCAACAAAAAACTCATATTGCCATATATGGGTGTTATAGATGTGACCATACGACGTCCTGTGGGCTGAAAATTGTTTGCTTTTCTTCGCAATTCAAACGGGAATGGACAAGATTTGGTTCTACGGCATGGAGAAAAAAAGCGTCTCCATATCATATTTGAATGTGGTGGAATCGGGATCAGAAATCGCTAATTTTTTGTTTCAACAAAAAGCTCATATTGCCATATATGGGTGTTATAGATGTGACCATACGACGTCCTGTGGCCTGAAAATTGTTTGCTTTTCTTTGCAATTCAAACGGGGAATAGACAAGACTTGGTTCTACGGCATGGAAAAAAAGCGTCTCCATATCATATTTGTATTTGGTGGAATCGGGTTCAGAAATCGCTAATTTTTTTTTCAACAAAAAGCTCATATTGCCATATATGGGTGTTATAGCGGTGACCATACGGCGTCCTGTGGGCTGAAAATTGTTTGCTTTTCTTTGCAATTCAAACGGGGAATATACAAGACTTGGTTCTACGGCATGGAGAAAAAAAGCGTCTCCAGATCATATTTGAATGTGGTGGAATCGGATTCAGAAATCGAACATTTTTTGTTTCAGCAAAAAGCTCATATTGCCATAAATGGGTGTTATGGATGTGACCATACGACGTCCTGTGGGCTGAAAATTGTTTGCTGATCTTTGCAATTCAAACGGGGATACACAAGACCTGGTTCTACGGCATGGAAAAAGAAAAGCGTCTCCATATCATATTTGAATGTGGTGGAATCGGGTTCAGAAGACGACAATTTTTTGTTTCAACAAAAAGCTCATATTGCCATATATGGGTGTTATAGATGTGACCATACGACGTCCTGTGGGCTGAAAATTGCTTGCTTTTCTTTGCAATTCAAGCGGGGAATAGACAACACTTGGCTACGGCATGGAGAAAAAAAAGCGTCTCATGTCATATTTGAATGTGGTGGAATCGGGTTCAGAAATCGACCATTTTTTGTTTCAACAAAAAGCTCATATTGCCATATATGGGTGTTATAGATGTGTCCATACGACGTCCTGTGGGCTGAAAATTGTTTGCTTTTCTTTGCAATTCGAACGGGGAATAGACAAGACTAGGTTAAAGCGTCTCTATAATGTGGTGGAATCGGGTTCAGAAATCGCCCATTTTTTGTCTCAACAAAAAGCTCATATTGCCATATATGGGTGTTATAGATGTGACCATACAACGTCCTGTGGGCTGAAAATTGTTCGCTTTTCTTTGCAATTCAAACGGGGAATAGACAAGACTTGTTCTACGGCATGGAGAACAAAAGCGTCTCCATATCATATTTGAATGTGGTGGAATCGGGTTCAGAAATCGACCATTTTTTGTTTCAACAAAAAGCTCATATTGCCATATATGGGTGTTATAGATGTGACCATACGACGTCCTGTGGGCTGAAAATTGTTTGCTTTTCTTCGCAATTCAAACGGGAATGGACAAGATTTGGTTCTACGGCATGGAGAAAAAAAGCGTCTCCATATCATATTTGAATGTGGTGGAATCGGGTTCAGAAATCGCTAATTTTTTGTTTCAACAAAAAGCTCATATTGCCATATATGGGTGTTATAGATTTGACCATACGACGTCCTGTGGCCTGAAAATTGTTTGCTTTTCTTTGCAATTCAAACGGGGAATAGACAAGACTTGGTTCTACGGCATGGAAAAAAAGCGTCTCCATATCATATTTGTATTTGGTGGAATCGGGTTCAGAAATCGCTAATTTTTTGTTTCAACAAAAAGCTCATATTGCCATATATGGGTGTTATAGATGTGACCATACGACGTCCTGTGGCCTGAAAATTGTTTGCTTTTCTTTGCAATTCAAACGGGGAATATACAAGACTTGGTTCTACGGCATGGAGAAAAAAAGCGTCTCCAGATCATATTTGAATGTGGTGGAATCGGGTTCAGAAATCGAACATTTTTTGTTTCACCAAAAAGCTCATATTGCCATATATGGATGTCATAGAAGTGACCATACCACGTGCTGTGGGCTGAAAATTGTTTGCTTTTCTTTGCAATTCAAACGGGGAATAGACAAGACTTGGTTCTACGGCATGGAGAGAAAAAAGCGTCTCCAGATCATATTTGAATGTGGTGGAACCGGGTTCAGAAATCGACCAATTTTTGTTTCAACAAAAAGCTCATATTGCCATATATGGGTGTCATAGAAGTGACCATATCACGTGCTGTGGGCTGAAAATTGTTTGCTTTTCTTTGCAATTCAAACGGGGAATATACAAGACTTGGTTCCACGGCATGGAGAAAAAAAGCGTCTCCAGATCATATTTGAATGTGGTGGAATCGGGTTCAGAAATCGACCATTTTTTGCTTCAACAAAAAGCTCATATTGCCATATTTGGGGTGTCATAGAGGTGACCACATCACGTGCTGTGGGCTGAAAATTGTTTGCTTTTCTTTGCAATTCAAACGGGGAATACACAAGACTTGGTTCCACGGCATGGAGAAAAAAAGCGTCTCCAGATCATATTTGAATGTGGTGGAATCGGGTTCAGAAATCGACCATTTTTTGTTCCAACAAAAAGCTCATATTGCCATATATGGGTGTTATAGATGTGACCATACGACGTCCTGTGGGCTGAAAATTGCTTGCTTTCCTTTGCAATTCGAACAGGGAATAGACAAGACTTGGTTCTACTGCATGGGGAAAAAAGCGTCTCCATATCATATTTGAATGTGGTGGAATCGGGTTCAGAAATCAACCATTTTTTGTTTCAACAAAAATCTCATATTCCCATATATGGATGTTATAGATGTGACCATACGACGTCGTGTGGGCTGAAAATTGTTTGCTTTTCTTTGCAATTCAAACGGGGAATAGACAAGACTTGGTTCTACGGCATGGAGAAAAAAAAGCGTCTCCAGATCATATTTGTATGTGGTGGAATCGGGTTCAGAAATCGCCCATTTTTTGTTTCAACAAAAAGCTCATATTGCCATATATGGGTGTTATAGATGTGACCATACGACGTCCTGTGGGCTGAAAAATGTTTGCTTTTGTTTGCAATTCAAACGGGGAATAGACAAGACTTGGTTCTACGGCATGGAGAAAAAAAGCGTCTCCAGATCATATTTGTATGTGGTGGAATCGGGTTCCGAAATCGACCATTTTTTGTTTCAACAAAAAGCTCATATTGCCATATATGGGTATTATAGAAGAGACCATACCACGTCCTTTGGGGTGAAAATTGTTTGCTTTTCTTTGCAATTCAAACGGGGAATAGACAAGACTTGGTTCTACGGCATGGAGAAAAAAAAAGCGTCTCCATATCATATTTGATTGTGATGGAATCGGGTTCAGAAATCGACCATTTTTTGTTTCAACAAAAAGCTCATATTGCCATATATTGGTGTTATAGATGTGACCATACGACGTCCTGTGGGCTAAAAAATGTTTGCTTTTGTTTGCAATTCAAACGGGGAATAGACAAGACTTGGTTCTACGGCATGGAGAAAAAAAGCGTCTCCATATCATATTTGAATGTGAAGGAATCGGGTTCAGAAAGCGACCATTTTTTGTTTCAACAAAAAGCTCATATTGCCATATATGGGTGTTATAGATGTGACCATACGACGTCCTGTGGGCTGAAAATTGTTTGCTTTTCTTTGCAATTCAAACGGGGAATGGACAACACTCGGTTCTACGGCATGGATAAAAAAAGCGTCTCCATATCATATTTGAATGTGGTGGAATCGGGTTCAGAAATCGACCATTTTTTGTTTCAACTAAAAGCTCATATTGCCATATATGGGTGTTATAGATGTGACCATACGACGTCCTGTGGGCTGAAAATTGTTTGCTGATCTTTGCAATTGAAACGGGGAATAGACAAGACCTGGTTCTACGGCATGGAGAGAAAAAAGCGTCTCCATATTATATTTGAATGTGGTGGAATCGGGTTCAGAAATCGACCATTTTTTTGTTTCAACAAAAGGCTCATATTGTCATATATGGGTGTTATAAATGTGACCATACGACGTCCTGGGAGCTGAAAATTGTTTGCTTTTCTTTGCAATTCAAACGGGGAATAGACAAGACTTGGTTCTACGGCATGGAGAAAAAAAAAGCGTCTCCATATCATATTTGATTGTGATGGAATCGGGTTCAGAAATCGACCATTTTTTGTTTCAACAAAAAGCTCATATTGCCATATATTGGTGTTATAGATGTGACCATACGACGTCCTGTGGGCTAAAAAATGTTTGCTTTTGTTTGCAATTCAAACGGGGAATAGACAAGACTTGGTTCTACGGCATGGAGAAAAAAGCGTCTCCATATCATATTTGAATGTGGTGGAATCGGGTTCAGAAATCGACCATTTTTTGTTTCAACAAAAAGCTCATATTGCCATATATGGGTGATATAGATGTGACCATACGACGTCCTGTGGGCTGAAAATTGTTTGCTTTTCTTTGCAATTCAAACGTGGAATAGACAAGACTTGGTTCTACGTCATGGAGAAAAAAAAGCGTCTCCATATCATATTTGAATGTGAAGGAATCGGGTTCAGAAATCGACCATTTTTTGTTTCAACAAAAAGCTCATATTGCCATATATGGGTGTTATAGATGTGACCATACGACGTCCTGTGGGCTGAAAATTGTTTGCTTTTCTTTGCAATTCAAACGGGGAATAGACTAGACATGGTTCTACGGCATGGAGAAAAAAAGCGTCTCCATATCATATTTGAATGTGGTGGAATCGGGTTCAGAAATCGACCATTTTTTGTTTCAACAAAAAGCTCATATTGCCATATATGGGTGTTATAGATGTGCCCATACGACGTCCTGTGGGCTGAAAATTGTTTGCTGATCTTTGCAATTGAAACGGGGAATAGACAAGACCTGGTTCTACGGCATGGAGAGAAAAAAGCGTCTCCATATTATATTTGAATGTGGTGGAATCGGGTTCAGAAATCGACCATTTTTTGTTTCAACAAAAGGCTCATATTGTCATATATGGGTGTTATAAATGTGACCATACGACGTCCTGGGAGCTGAAAATTGTTTGCTTTTCTTTGCAATTCAAACGGGGAATAGACAAGACTTGGTTCTACGGCATGGAGAAAAAAAAGCGTTTCCATATCATATTTGAATGTGATGGAATCGGGTTCAGAAATCGACCATTTTTTGTTTCAACAAAAAGCTCATATTGCCATATATTGGTGGATGTGACCATACGACGTCCTGTGGGCTAAAAAATGTTTGCTTTTGTTTGCAATTCAAACGGGGAATAGACAAGACTTGGTTCTACGGCATACGCGTCTCCATATCATATTTGAATGTGGTGGAATCGGGTTCAGAAATCGACCATTTTTTGTTTCAACAAAAAGCTCATATTGCCATATATGGGTGATATAGATGTGACCATACGACGTCCTGTGGGCTGAAAATTGTTTGCTTTTCTTTGCAATTCAAACGTGGTTCTACGTCATGGAGAAAAAAAAGCGTCTCCATATCATATTTGAATGTGAAGGAATCGGGTTCAGAAATCGACCATTTTTTGTTTCAACAAAAAGCTCATATTGCCATATATGGGTGTTATAGATGTGACCATACGACGTCCTGTGGGCTGAAAATTGTTTGCTTTTCTTTGCAATTCAGACGGGGAATGGGCAACACTCGGTTCTACGGCATGGATAAAAAAAAGCGGCTCCATATCATATTTGAATGTGGTAGAATCGGGTTCAGAAATCGACTATTTTTTGTTTCAACTAAAAGCTCATATTGCCATATATGGGTGTTATAGATGTGACCATACGAGGTCCTGTGGGCTGAAAATGGTTTGCTTTTCTTTGCAATTCAAACAGGGAATAGACAAGACATGGTTCTACGGCATGGAGAAAAAAAGCTTCTCCATATCATATTTGAATGTGGTGGAATCGGGCTCAGAAATCGACCATTTTTTGTTTCAACAAAAAGCTCATATTGCCATATATGGGTGTTATAGATGTGACCATACGACGTCCTGTGGGCTGGAAATTGTTTGGTTTTCTTTGCAATTCAAACGGGAAATAGACAAGACTTGGTTCTACGGCATTGGGGAAAAAAGCGTCTCCATATCATATTTGAATGTGGTGGAATCGGGTTCAGAAATCGACCATTTCTTGTTTCAACAAAAAGCTTATATTGCCATATATGGGTGTTATAGATGTGACCATACGACGTCCTGTGGGCTGAAAATTGTTTGCTTTTCTTCGCAATTCAAACGAGGAATGGACAAGATTTGGTTCTACGGCATGGAGAAAAAAAGCGTCTCCATATCATATTTGAATGTGGTTGAATTGGGTTCAGAAATCGCTAATTTTTTGTTTCAACAAAAAGCTCATATTGCCATATATGGGTGTTATAGATGTGACCATACGACGTCCTGTGGGCTGAAAATTGTTTGCTTTTCTTTGCAATTCAAACGGGGAATGGACAAGACTTGGTTCTACGGCTTGGAGAAAAAAGCGTCTCCATATCATATTTGAATGTGGTGGAATCGGGTTCAGAAATCACTAATATTTTGTTCCAACGAAAAGCTCATATTGCCATATATGGGTGTTATACATGTGACCATACGACGTCCTGTGGGCTGAAAATTGTTTGCTTTTCTTTGCAATCAAACGGGGAATAGACAAGACTTGGTTCTACGGCATGGAGAAAAAAGCGTCTCCATATCATATTTGAATGTGGTGGAATCGGGTTCAGAAATCGACAATTTTTTGTTTCAACAAAAAGCTCATATTGCCATATATGGGTGTTATAGATGTGACCATACGACGTCCTGTGGGCTGAAAATTGTTTGCTTTTCTTTGCAATTCAAACGGGGAATAGACAAGACTGGAATCGGGTTCAGAAATCGACCATTTCTTGTTTCAACAAAAAGCTTATATTGCCATATATGGGTGTTATAGATGTGACCATACGACGTCCTGTGGGCTGAAAATTGTTTGCTTTTCTTCGCAATTCAAACGGGGAATGGACAAGATTTGGTTCTACGGCATGGAGAAAAAAGCGTCTCCATATCATATTTGAATGTGGTGGAATCGGGTTCAGAAATCGCTAATTTTTTGTTTCAACAAAAAGCTCATATTGCCATATATGGGTGTTATAGATGTGACCATACGACGTCCTGTGGGCTGAAAATTGTTTGCTTTTCTTTGCAATTCAAACGGGGAATGGACAAGACTTGGTTCTACGGCTTGGAGAAAAAAGCGTCTCCATATCATATTTGAATGTGGTGGAATCGGGTTCAGAAATCGCTAATATTTTGTTCCAACAAAAAGCTCACATTGCCATATATGGGTGTTATACATGTGACCATACGACGTCCTGTGGGCTGAAAATTGTTTGCTTTTCTTTGCAATCAAACGGGGAATAGACGAGACTTGGTTCTACGGCATGGAGAAAAAAGCGTCTCCATATCATATTTGAATGTGGTGGAATCGGGTTCAGAAATCAACAATTTTTTGTTTCAACAAAAAGCTCATATTGACATATATGGGTGTTATAGATGTGACCATACGACGTCCTGTGGGCTGAAAATTTTTTGCTTCTCTTTGCAATTCAAACAGGGAATAGACAAGACTTGGTTGTACGGCATGGAGAAAAAAAGCGTCTCCATATCATATTTGAATGTGGCGGAATCGGGTTCAGAAATCGACCATTTTTGTTCCAACAAAAAGCTCATATTGCCATATATGGGTGTTATAGATGTGACCATACGACGTCCTGTGGGCTGAAAATTGTTTGCTTTTCTTTGCAATTCAAACGACGTCCTGTGGGCTGAAAATTTTTTGCTTCTCTTTGCAATTCAAACAGGGAATAGACAAGACTTGGTTGCACGGCATGGAGAAAAAAAGCGTCTCCATATCATATTTGAATGTGGCGGAATCGGGTTCAGAAATCGACCATTTTTGTTCCAACAAAAAGCTCATATTGCCATATATGGGTGTTATAGATGTGACCATACGACGTCCTGTGGGCTGAAAATTGTTTGCTTTTCTTTGCAATTCAAACGGGGAATAGACCAGTTCTACGGCATGGAGAAAAAAAGCGTCTCCATATCATATTTGAATGTGGTGGAATCGGGTTCAGAAATTGACCATTTTTTGTTTCAACAAAAAGCTCCTATTGCCATATATGGGTGTTATAGATGTGACCATACGACGTCCTGTGGGCTGAAAATTGTTTGCTTTTCTTTGCAATTCAAACGGGGAATAGACAAGACTAGGTTCTACGGCATGGAGAAAAAAAAGCGTCTCCATATCATATTTGAATGTGGTGGAATCGGGTTCAGAAATCGACCATTTTTTGTTTCAACAAATAGCTCATATTGCCATATATGGGTGTTATAGATGTGACCATACGACGTCCTGTGGGCTGGAAATTGTTTGCTTTTCTTTGCAATTCAAACGGGGAATAGACAAGACTTGGTTCTACGGCATGGATAAAAAAGCGTCCCCATATCATATTTGTATGTGGTGGAATCGGATTCAGAAATCGCTAATTTTTTTTTCAACAAAAAGCTCATATTGCCATATATGGGTGTTACAGCGGTGACCATACGGCGTCCTGTGGGCTGAAAATTGTTTGCTTTTCTTTGCAATTCAAACGGGGAATAGACCAGACTTGGTTCTACGGCATGGAGAAAAAAAGCGTCTCCATATCATATTTGAATGAGGTGGAATCGGGTTCAGAAATCAACCATTTTTTGTTTCAACAAAAAGCTCATATTGCCATATATAAGTGTTATAGATGTGACCATACGACGTCCTGTGGGCTGAAAATTGTTTGCCTTTCTTTGCAATTCAAACGGGGAATAGACAAGACTTGGTTCTACGGCATGGATAAAAAAGCGTCTCCATATCATATTTGAATGTGGTGGAATCGGGTGCAGAAATCGACCATTTTTTGTTTCAACAAAAAGTTCATATTGCCATATATGGGTGTTATAGATGTCACCATACGACGTCCTGTGGGCTGAAAATGGTTTGCTTTTCTTTGCAATTCAAACGGGGAATAGACAAGACTTGGTTCTACGGCATGGAGAAAAAAAGCGTCTGCATATCATATTTGAATGTGGTGGAATCGGGTTCAGAAATCGACCATTTTTTGTTTCAACAAAAAGCTCATATTGCCATATATGGGTGTTATAGGTGTGACCATACGAAGTTCTGTGGGCTGAAAGTTGTTTGCTTTTCTTTGCAATTCAAACGGGAAATAGACAAGACTTGGTTCTACGGCATGGAGAAAAAAAGCGTCTCCATATCATATTTGAATGTGGTGGAATCGGGTTTAGAAATCGACCATTTTTTGTTTCAACAAAAAGCTCATATTGTCATAGATGGATGTTATAGATGTGACCATACGACGTCCTGTGGGCCGAAAATGGTTTGCTATTCATTGCAATTCAAACGGGGAAAAGACAAGACATGGTTCTACGGCTTGGAGAAAAAAAAGCTTCTCCATATCATATTTGAATGTGGTGGAATCGGGCTCAGAAATCGACCATTTTTTGTTTCAACAAAAAGCTCATATTGCCATCTATGGGTGTTACAGATGTGACCATACGACGTCCTGTGGGCTGGAAATTGTTTGCTTTGCTTTGCAATTCAAACGGGAAATAGACAAGACTTGGTTCTACGGCATGGAGAAAAAAGCGTCTCCATATCGTATTTAAATGTGGTGGAATCGGGTTCAGAAATCGACCATTTCTTGTTTCAACAAAAAGCTTATATTGCCATATATGGGTAAGCATAGATGTGACCATACGACGTCCCGTGGGCTTTGAAATGTTTGCTTTTTCTTCGCAACTAAACGAGGAACGGACAAGATTTGGTTCTACGGCATGGAGAAAAAAAGCGTCTCCATATCATATTTGAATGTGGTTGAATTGGGTTCAGAAATCGCTAATTTTTTGTTTCAACAAAAAGCTCATATTGCCATATATGGGTGTTATAGATGTGACCATACGACGTCCTGTGGGCTGAAAATTGTTTGCTTTTCTTTGCAATTCAAACGGGGAATGGACAAGACTTGGTTCTACGGCTTGGAGAAAAAAGCGTCTCCATATCATATTTGAATGTGGTGGAATCGGGTTCAGAAATCACTAATATTTTGTTCCAACGAAAAGCTCATATTGCCATATATGGGTGTTATACATGTGACCATACGACGTCCTGTGGGCTGAAAATTGTTTGCTTTTCTTTGCAATCAAACGGGGAATAGACAAGACTTGGTTCTACGGCATGGAGAAAAAAGCGTCTCCATATCATATTTGAATGTGGTGGAATCGGGTTCAGAAATCGACAATTTTTTGTTTCAACAAAAAGCTCATATTGCCATATATGGGTGTTATAGATGTGACCATACGACGTCCTGTGGGCTGAAAATTTTTTGCTTCTCTTTGCAATTCAAACGGGGAATAGACAAGACTTGGTTGTACGGCATGGAGAAAAAAAGCGTCTCCATATCATATTTGAATGTGGCGGAATCGGGTTCAGAAATCGACCATTTTTGTTCCAACAAAAAGCTCATATTGCCATATATGGGTGTTATAGATGTGACCATACGACGTCCTGTGGGCTGAAAATTGTTTGCTTTTCTTTGCAATTCAAACGGGGAATAGACCAGTTCACCTCGAGAAAAGCGTTCCATATCATATTTGGAATGTGGTAACGTGGGTTCAGAAATCGACCCATTTCTTTGTTTCAACAAAAGCTTATATTGCCACATATATGGGGCAAGCAGATGTGACCATGCCGACAGTCCCCGGCTGAAAATTGTTTGCTTTTCTTCGCAATTCAAACGGGAATGGACAAGATTTGGTTCTACGGCATGGAGAAAAAAAGCGTCTCCATATCATATTTGAATGTGGTGGAATCGGGTTCAGAAATGCTAATTTTTTGTTTCAACAAAAAGCTCATATTGCCATATATGGGTGTTATAGATGTGACCATACGACGTCCTGTGGGCTGAAAATTGCTTGCTTTCCTTTGCAATTCGAACAGGGAATAGACAAGACTTGGTTCTACGGCATGGAGAGAAAAAGCGTCTCCATATCATATTTGAATGTGGTGGAGTCGGGTTCAGAAATCGACCATTTTTTGTTTCAACAAAAAGCTCATATTGCCATATATGGGTGTTATAGATGTGACCATACGACGTCCTGTTGGCTGGAAATCGCTTGCTTTTCTTTGCAATTCAAACGGAGAATAGACAAGACTTGGTTCTACGGCATGGAGAAAAAAAGCGTCTCCATATCATATTTGAATGTGATGGAATCGGGTTCAGAAATCAACCATTTTTTGTTTCAACAAAAAGCTCATATTGCCATATATGGGTGTTATAGATGTGACCATACGACGTCCTGTGGGCTGAAAATTGTTTGCTTTTCTTTGCAATTCAAACGGGGAATAGACAAGACTTGGTTCCACGGCATGGAGAAAAAAAAAAAGCGTCTCCAGATCATATTTGAATGTGGTGGAATCGGGTTCAGAAATCGACCATTTTTTGCTTCAACAAAAAGCTCATATTGCCATATATGGGTGCCATAGAGGTGACCATATGACGTGCTGTGGGCTGAAAATTGTTTGCTTTTCTTTGCAATTCAAACGGGGAATAGACAAGACTTGGTTCTACGGCATGGAGAAAAAAAAGCGTCTCCAGATCATATTTGTATGTGGTGGAATCGGGTTCAGAAATCGACCATATTTTGTTTCAACAAAAAGCTCATATTGCCATATATGGGTGTTATAGAAGCGACCATATCACGTGCTGTGGGTTGAAAATTGTTTGCTTTTCTTTGCAATTCAAACGGGGAATAGACAAGACTTGGTTCTACGGCATGGAGAAAAAAAAGCGTCTCCATATCATATTTGAATGTGGTGGAATCGGGTTCAGAAATCGACCATTTTTTGTTTCAACAAATAGCTCATATTGCCATATATGGGTGTTATAGATGTGACCATACGACGTCCTGTGGGCTGGAAATTGTTTGCTTTTCTTTGCAATTCAAACGGGGAATAGACAAGACTTGGTTCTACGGCATGGATAAAAAAGCGTCCCCATATCATATTTGTATGTGGTGGAATCGGATTCAGAAATCGCTAATTTTTTTTTCAACAAAAAGCTCATATTGCCATATATGGGTGTTACAGCGGTGACCATACGGCGTCCTGTGGGCTGAAAATTGTTTGCTTTTCTTTGCAATTCAAACGGGGAATAGACCAGACTTGGTTCTACGGCATGGAGAAAAAAAGCGTCTCCATATCATATTTGAATGAGGTGGAATCGGGTTCAGAAATCAACCATTTTTTGTTTCAACAAAAAGCTCATATTGCCATATATAAGTGTTATAGATGTGACCATACGACGTCCTGTGGGCTGAAAATTGTTTGCCTTTCTTTGCAATTCAAACGGGGAATAGACAAGACTTGGTTCTACGGCATGGATAAAAAAGCGTCTCCATATCATATTTGAATGTGGTGGAATCGGGTGCAGAAATCGACCATTTTTTGTTTCAACAAAAAGTTCATATTGCCATATATGGGTGTTATAGATGTCACCATACGACGTCCTGTGGGCTGAAAATGGTTTGCTTTTCTTTGCAATTCAAACGGGGAATAGACAAGACTTGGTTCTACGGCATGGAGAAAAAAAGCGTCTGCATATCATATTTGAATGTGGTGGAATCGGGTTCAGAAATCGACCATTTTTTGTTTCAACAAAAAGCTCATATTGCCATATATGGGTGTTATAGGTGTGACCATACGAAGTTCTGTGGGCTGAAAGTTGTTTGCTTTTCTTTGCAATTCAAACGGGAAATAGACAAGACTTGGTTCTACGGCATGGAGAAAAAAAGCGTCTCCATATCATATTTGAATGTGGTGGAATCGGGTTTAGAAATCGACCATTTTTTGTTTCAACAAAAAGCTCATATTGTCATAGATGGATGTTATAGATGTGACCATACGACGTCCTGTGGGCCGAAAATGGTTTGCTATTCATTGCAATTCAAACGGGGAAAAGACAAGACATGGTTCTACGGCTTGGAGAAAAAAAAGCTTCTCCATATCATATTTGAATGTGGTGGAATCGGGCTCAGAAATCGACCATTTTTTGTTTCAACAAAAAGCTCATATTGCCATCTATGGGTGTTACAGATGTGACCATACGACGTCCTGTGGGCTGGAAATTGTTTGCTTTGCTTTGCAATTCAAACGGGAAATAGACAAGACTTGGTTCTACGGCATGGAGAAAAAAGCGTCTCCATATCGTATTTAAATGTGGTGGAATCGGGTTCAGAAATCGACCATTTTTTCTTTCAACAAAAAGCTCCTATTGCCATATATGGGTGTTATAGGTGTGACCATACGACGTCCTGTGGGCCGAAAATGGTTTGCTTTTCATTGCAATTCAAACGGGGAATAGACAAGACATGGTTCTACGGCATGGAGAAAAAAAGCTTCTCCATATCATATTTGATTGTGGTGGAATCGGGCTCAGAAATCGACCATTTTTTGTTTCAACAAAAAGCTCATATTGCCATATATGGGTGTTATAGATGTGACCATACGACGTCCTGTGGGCCGAAAATGGTTTGCTTTTCATTGCAATTCAAACGGGGAATAGACAAGACATGGTTCTACGGCATGGAGAAAAAAAAGCTTGTCCATATCATATTTAAATTTGGTGGAATCGGGTTTAGAAATCGACCATTTTTTGTTTCAACAAAAAGCTCATATTGCCATATATGGGTGTTATAGATGTGACCATACGACGTCCTGTGGGCTGAAAATTGTTTGCTTTTCTTTGCAATTCAAACGGGGAATAGACTAGACTTGGTTCTACGGCATGGAGAAAAAAAGCGTCTCCATATCATATTTGAATGTGGTGGAATCGGGTTCAGAAATCGTTTTTTTTTGTTTCAACAAAAAGCTCATATCGCCATATATGGGTGCTATAGATGTGACCATACGACGTCCTGTGGGCTGAAAATTGTTTACTTTTCTTCGCAATTCAAACGGGGGATGGACAAGATTTGGTTCTACGGCATGGAGAAAAAAAGCGTCTCCAGATCATATTCGAATGTGGTGGAATCGGGTTCAGAAATCGACCATTTTTGTTTCATCAAAAATCTCATATTGCCATATATGGGTGTTATAGATGTGACCATACGACGTCCTGTGGGCTGAAAATTGTTTGCCTGTCTTTGTAATTCAAACGGGGTATAGACCAAACTTGGTTCTACGGCAGGGAGAAAAAAAGCGTCTCCATATCATATTTGAATGTGGTGGAATCGGGTTCAGAAATCGACCATTTTTTGTTTCAACAAAAAGCTCATATTGCCATATATGGGTGTTATAGATGTGACCATACGACGTCCTGTGGGCTGAAAATTGTTTGCTCTTCTTTGCAATTCAAACTGAGAATAGACAAGACTTGGTTCTACGGCATGGAGAAAAAAAAGCGTCTCCATATTATTTTTGAATGTGGTGGAATGGGGTTCAGAAATCGACCATTTTTTGTTTCAACAAAAAGCTCATATTGCCATATATGGGTGTTATAGATGTGACCATACGACGTCCTGTGGGCTGAAAATTGTTTGATTTTCTCTGCAATTCAAACGGGGAATAGACAAGAAATCGGGTTCAGAAATCGACCATTTTTGCTTCAACAAAAAGCTCATATTGCCATGCATATATGGGTGTTATAGACATGACCATGTGCCGTGCTGTGGGCTGAAAGTTGTTTGCTTTTGTTTGCAATTCAAACGGGGAATAGACAAGACTTGGTTCTACGGCATGGAGAAAAAAGCGTCTCCAGATCATATATCAATGTGGTTGAATCGGGTTCAGAAATCGACCATTTTTGCTTCAACAAAAAGCTCATATTGCCATGCATATATGGGTGTTATAGACATGACCATGTGCCGTGCTGTGGGCTGGAAGTTGTTTGCTTTTCTTTTCAATTCAAACGGGGAATAGACAAGACTTGGTTCTACGGCATGGAGAAAAAAGCGTCTCCAGATCATATTTCAATGTGGTGGAATCGGGTTCAGAAATCGACCATTTTTGCTTCAACAAAAAGCTCATATTGCCATGCATATATGGGTGTTCTAACCGTTACATTTACCGGGACGCTGGGAATGTGGACTGGTGGATATTCAATACCCTTACTCATGGTACAACGTACAAGACGGAGAAGTATGGTACGAAGTGACCTACGAAGATAAAGTCTACAAACTCATTCTCCCCCAAGGCCAATACGATACGCCGCAGAAGTTCATAGAGGGTCTGAATGGCTTGATGGAGTACAAGGCCCTAAAGTTCAGCACGGATGATCCAACACGCCTGATAGCCTTGGGCTTCAAGAGAAACATATTCTTCGATGTCAACGTACACAACGAGAAGAGCTCTATCATGCTGACCGCTAACGTGAAGGTGAAACTCAGTCCTACACTACACCAAATGTTAAGGCTGCCTTACAGCGTCTACAAGGGAGCCACCATTGCCAACGGGACTTATTTGATGGATATGAAAGTAGGTATGTACGCACTGTACGTCTACTCGGATGCCGTGGACAGCCATATTGTGGGTGATGTGAACACACCTCTGTTACGGGTGGTACCCATTAGCAAGACGTATGGCGAACAAGCCACCGAGAGTTTCAACCATATAATGTACCTGCCCGTACGCCATACCGATATCACCACGATCACGGTGGATATAAGAGATGACACGGGACGTCCGATCCCATTCGAACGAGGAAAAGTGGTGCTGACACTTGCTTTCCGACAAGCTCGCTCTCCTCACTTCGAATAATGTACGTGCCTTACCAGTGCCATACGCCCAGCTATGTCGACTACTACAAGAAACAAACGGGCGGAAGCTTGCCCATGTTTAGCGGGGCACGCATGCAACGCGGTCACGGATTGGGAAACATACTGGGCAGCATTGTGAAAACGTTTTTACCCATGGTGACACGGGGTGTGAAAGCGGTAGGAAAACAAGCGGTACGCAGTGGATTGCGCGTGGCCGGTGATGTGATGGAAGGCACAGCACCCCGACAAGCCTTGAAACGCCGGGCTAAAGAAGCGGGCAGCGTCTTGATCGCCAAAGCCCTTAAAAGACAAAGACCGACACTTCCCAGATTCATTCAACGTCCAACACACCAACGACGCACACCCCAGAGCAGGAGGACTAAGCCCCAGAAGAAAAAGAAGAAGAGAAGTAGGAGAGACATCTTCGCATAATGGCATTCATTCACTCCGAGTCATGTCCATCTACCAACAGTGAATTGGATTTGTGGACTATTCCACCCACCCAAACGAGTATAGCCGAAGGACGTTGGGTAGAACATCGACCCCTGGCTAGCCTGACGGGAGTGGGCCCCGTGGAATTTTCCATTGAAAACAAAGATACGGCCTACCTGGATTTAGCCCACACCTACTTGTACGTGAAAGCCAAAATAACGGCCATGGATGGGACGGACATAGAGGACGATGCGAAAGTAGGCCCGGTGAATCTTTGGCTGCACTCCTTGTTCCAACAGGTGGATATAGGTCTGAACGATAAACTCATCAGTACGTCCACCAATACGTACCCGTACAGAGCCTACATGGAAACGCTGATGTCGTACGGTATTGATGCCAAAGAATCACGCTTACAAGCTGAGCTGTACTTCAGGGATAGACCCGGACACCTGGACACCATAACCGGTAACAATGCTGGGTTCACGGCACGCAAAGAACTGGCAGCCAAAAGCAAGTCCATCGATATGATGGGACGACTGCACGCCGATCTGTTCATGCAAGACCGCTACATGATGAACGGTGTAGCCATCAAGATCAAGTTGATCCGGTCCTTACCCACGTTCGCCTTAATGGCCGGTGGAGAGGGAGATATCCATTACCATATCGTCATTGAAGATGCAGCCCTGTTTGTCCGTACGGTAGATTTGCAACAGGGCGTGTTGCTGAGTCACATGGAAGCCTTATCGAAAAAACCAGCCCAGTACCCCATCCGACGCGTACAGACCAAGGTGTTCTCTGTGCCAACAGGTACGATGATGGCCAATCGTGAAAATTTATTTCTAGGGGATCTGCCTAAACGTCTTACCCTGGCGTGTGTGACCAACACCGCATTCAATGGAAATTGGGCTGAGAATCCGTTCAAATTTCAACATTTCAACATTAACTTTGTGGCACTGCACGTGGCCGGCCATCAAATTCCAGCCCGTCCATTACAACCGGACTTTACTAACGGAAACTATGTGCGGACCTACCTGAACCTGTTTACAGCCACAGGACAAAACAACCAGGACGAAGGCAATACCATCAGTCGAGACGACTTTATGAAGGGGTACACATTGTTCGCCTTTGACCTCACCCCCACCTTGGAACACGATCATCAACTGGCTTTGCTGAAGAAAGGAAACCTACGGTTGGAACTGCGTTTCTCCCGCCCTCTACCCAGCACCATTAACGTGATTTGCTACGCCGAGTTTGATAACGTCATCAGCGTGGATCAGCAAAGAAACGTGCTGTGTGACTTCTCCACCTAACATGGATACAGAGCAGCTGATGGACATACTCCAGCGAGATCCCAAGATCCCCTTTCGAGGTGTGTTTCCACGCAATGTGTTTCCTACCCACTCCACCACCCCAGCAGCCTACATCCTGAATACAGACCCGAGGAGTCGACCCGGTGAACATTGGATAGCTGTGTACGTGGACACCCATGGCCAAGGCGAATACTTTGATTCCTACGGACTTGCACCCCTACATGCCGATTTGGAGAAATTCATGGACGTCTCTACTACAATGTGGCGTTGGAATACGCAAAGATTACAAGGCCCCTTGAGTAGTGTGTGCGGACAGTACTGTGTGTTTTATCTCACTCACCGGAGTAGAGGACATTCTATGCCTTCCATTGTACATATGTTTGATGATTATTGTCAAGCCGAAGACCGTGATGTCCTCGTCTATGACTGGACGGCCTCTCGTTTTAATGTGCATGCTCCATTTCTCTAATTAACTTAAAAAAATGTACTGCGCGTGCGCGCGCAGACCCCTTGTTTATTATTGTTATGACGTTGTTGTTCTGACGTTGAATAAAAGATGAAAAAAACACAATGATGGGTTTTGACTTTTTTTATTATTTAAGTCAACAAGAAAGGATTAGACTATATATATATATATATATATATATATATATATACAAATAGAATACAGGGTACACATAGTAGGGGTTAAGGTACAAAAAAAGTTCTGCCAGGAATAGGATTCGAACCTACGACAGCATTTGCCGACCTGCATTTACACACAGGCGCCTTAGACCACTCGGCCATCCTGACTTTTACATTTGTGTATCCACAGTTATAGGTCGACATTTACAAGTCCAAGTAAGTGGTGCTCACACCGTCGGCCAATACTTTTCGTTTGGGATAAAAGAAAGTAAAGGCGTCTCGATGCTGGATGTAGGTGCGCATCTGGTGGTCGACGACCCGGAATCCTCGGTTAGTGCCACTCGCACTGGCCTGGCTTTGCAACACGCCCAGGTAGAGAGCTTTGTCTATGTTGGGATCGCGCCGGCTCACCCCTTTACAACTAAACTTATCCTCTCCATCTCCTCCGTAACAGTAGTAGGTCTTGGAGGAGAGCGCAATCATAGCATCTCCGCTCCACTCCAGCTTGAAGAGCCCGGGTGTCCGCTTGTCGTAGGTGTAGTGATCGCGTCGGGGTAGCCACTGGTCCCGTTCCGCTTCATATTGTGCCCGTAACTCGGGTTTGACGAGTGACTCCCAGTCCGGGTGGGAAACGGCCATGTAGGCCGAGTCGGTGTCCATTTCCATGAGTTGCCAATCGGTTGGGTGAAAATACACACCCATAAAATCATAGATGAATTCCAGCATCCTCAGCTTGGCCACCTGATAGACCATACATCCAATCTGCAGGGGTAAATTGTACCGGATCGTCTTCTTGGCTGAAGTGACTTCATAGGTGTCGTCATCGATCACCTCCACGGATCGAAACAGAGGAGAATTCACTCTTTTGCGGGCTTGGGTAGTAGTACAAATGTTCACGTTGACGTGCTTATCCTGGTTCGTTACTGTTTTTCCGTAATAACCATTGCCAGTGAGTTTCCAAGATTCAGCGATGATGGCCTGACTCGGGTATTCATCACCTTGACGACGGGCCTTCGTCACGAGGTCCGCATTCTCGGCAAAACAAGCCTCAGGTACGTACTGTATTACCTGATATATTTGAGTAATTTCCAAACCGTGGTTCATGTACCACTGCAGTAAGGGGGTGCCCAGCAAGATTTTCTCGCCCCACATACTTCCAATCAACATGCGGCGAGGTTTAGGCAAACACTCGTGTTGCTCCGCATAGGCGCCCATGGTCTCTCCAATGTCAGCCCGACCCACCAGCGTGTTCTTGAAGATAGGCGGACACTGGGCGAAGAGGGGCTTGAGAGTGTCGGGAACATGCAAATCACATTCTACAAAGCCGTAGAGCTGTCCCGAACGAATGGCGTCCAACATCTGGGGCAGACTCAGCAGTCGCCGACGACTCAAGGGGTACTCACGTTCTTTTAGGAACCGTTGTAAATGGGGCAGGGCCTGGCACATCGTGTGAAATTCACACTCCCACATTTCTATGAGATGGTATCCTCGCTCTTTGACATAATCTCCGTTGGTCACTACTTCTTCACGTAATTCTTTTGCCGATTTCCCACGTCGCTCATTGAAGCGTCCAGCGCTGAAATGGCATTCGTGGCCGTGCCAGTAACAGCCATAAAACTGGAAAACGGTCGGTGTGCCTTGTACAAGGGCAAACCCATCGACGGGGAGACGGCGATCTCCTATCCGCTTCTCTGTGGCGTTGGTCTGGTGACGAATATAAATGGCCCGTCGATAGGCTTCCCAGTCCAACCACTGGTCGGCGAGATGTTTGTAAGGTGTCCGTTGCGGTGTAAAATGCCGACCTTCTGCCAACCAACGTGTATAATGCCCACTGGGCATAGGTTGGGCGAGAGACCACAAGTACAAGGCATTGGCGTCAAATCCAATGATTTTGGCACACGGTTTCCCACTGGGGAGAGTAGTCACATCCTTCTCATGGTAGCGGTGAAAAATAAGGCTAGGGCCACCCACAATGTTCCGCTTCAAACAATCGTGCATGTCTGCATCTTTTTGTTGTATGAGTGAAAAGTACGTAGGACACTCTTGAAACAGATGGTGAAGCGCCAGACCGGGTAAACTTAAGCACTCCTTGAATATGTCCACATGCATTTGGCGACGAAAGAGTTGCACCATTTTCTCGGCCGCTTCCAGGAAAGGAGCCACATCTAGGTTATTATACCATATGAGGAAATCTCGCAACGTCTGCATATGTTCAGCGTTCCATACCTGCTGGAGTTCGATGTAGGTGGCCTCTGGCAGAGCTTCCCCTTTCAGGTCATTGTAAAACGCTTCCCGGGGTGGCAACTGGGTGTCTTCTAAGCGGTCCAGACTCGTCATATAGGTGTAAGGGAAGTAACCTTTGGTTTGTGCACAGTGATAGGCCTGGACCCACTGCTCATAGCTACAATTAGGTGCCAGGTAATTCCTTACATCGAGGAAATGCAGTGATGTGGTAGTGAGGGCCATGTGGTTGTTGACCTTCTTGATGACGGACTTGAGAGTACCGGACTGGGCCAAGTAAGGGTATAGAAATTCCTTCACCATGTTCAAGTCATATCGACCCGAATTGAAGCCGAGCACCGGTAACTGGCCTAGGTATTGTAGGAACCGTAACTTCAATTTCTCCGCATACGGTTTCGGTAAAGGGACATCCTGCGACTGCAGAGGCTGCGACTGCAGGGACTCGGGCTCCGACTCGGACTCGGACTCTTCATTGTCGCTGAACGCTACACCCGGTTCAGGAATGCGGTCGTCCAGCTGGGCCAGTACGTCCTCGAACTTAGCCACCAACAATTCCGTACTGGCCGCACTGACTTCCTCTAAATACTCCATCATACGGGTGATCAACTCATGGGATTCTCCCGTGGACACGAAACACACCGGTGCAGCGTCATAGCCAGGTACATTGGATGAAATGCTGACACTGAGGGGGGTATGTCGCTGTGTCCACTGCGTTTTAGCCGAAAACAGGTCCATGGGCTCCAACAGGGCCTCAAAATCATAGCATGCCCGGTAGGGAAAATAACGGTCTTCTTCCGGTATCATCACACCCTCATCGGCCAGTTCCTGGAAAATAGTAGGTGCATTATGATACACTCCACCCGGATAGACTCGCTTGACACTGTTGTCACAGATTTTCTCGTGGCGATGTAAGTCGTGGGAACGGTGAAACACCCGATGGCATTGGGCACAACTGAAAGACTGAGCGTACTGGCTCATATTGGAGATCAGCGAAAAATGACTCACGCCATTGTCGTCGAACACATTGACTTTCATCGTAGCAGCATACCGTTCTGTTGATCGCCGAACCAATTCAGCCACAAATGTACCCCCCTCTTCGCATCGTAATCGATAAACAAAGATATTAATATCGAACAGTGTTTCCACGTCATCTAAATTCTTAAACGGCACTCCACGGAAGTGCCGCGGGTCAATGTCTTGCTGCTCTAAATACTCCTCCCAATAGCCATCGGCCACTGTGTTACAAGCCTGGGGGTCACACTGGTGCACATGCACGGCCAAACACCGAAACAGACATTTCCGGTCTTTGTAGGGCCCCTTTTGCCCTGCTGTTAATGAATACAGGCCGTGTCGATGAAGCAACCACGGAGGAAGTAGTACAGGAGCTCCGATCGGGTGATCTCTCATTTTCGTGACGAAAAATGTGACGTTAGTCACCATTTCCACCATCCATTGGGTATTGGGGCGTTGCAACCGGGACCATTCCAATGGATCCAACGTAGTCAATTGGTCGATGAATGGCTCCAGAGATATAGCATCTGTGATCGTGAATGGCTGGTCAAACACATACGAATTATTACTCGGTTAGAAATACCGCAGTTGGTCCGTGTTTTTGTGCCGTAAGATATACCCAAATGTCAAATTCAATTTGAAGGCAGTACCCTGATCTTGGAAAATGTTCTCGGCGTAAGTAGGAAGATACGTGAGGTCCTCCAAGCGAAAATTGTACAAATCCAAAAGACGACGGTTACGGTGATAACAATGGCGTATGGTAGCCCAGTGACGTTGATAAATGGCCCTCACACGCTCGTCTTCAGGCAAGACTTCAACCGGAGGTGCTGCTGGATCGTCTGGAAAATCTTCTCCACGTCTCATGCTTTTCGTCTCATACAAGCGGATAGGCAAGCAGGCAGGCAGGGAGGCAGGCAGGCAGGTCAGGTAAGGCAGATTGAATACACCCCTATCCCTAAAAATCGACTCCTTTTATACGTTTTTTTATACATGTGTAGTGGGAAGTGGGTTTCAAAATGGTGGACAACAACAGGCCGCCATTTTGAAACACTGTGGTAGGTGGGTTTCAAAATGGTGGACAACAACAGGCCGCCATTTTGAAACACTGTGGTAGGTGGGTTTCAAAATGGCGGCCTGTTGGTGGCCGCCATTTTGTAACCCACCTCCACATTGAGCAGCATCTACATGCATGTAGATGCTGCTCAATGTGATTCAGCATGCTGTGTGGATGTGGGAGGTGGGTTACAAAATGGCGGCCACCAACAGGCCGCCATTTTGAAACACTGTGGTAGGTGGGTTTCAAAATGGTGGACAACAACAGGCCGCCATTTTGAAACCCACCTCCTTGGGTTACAAAATGGTGGACAACAACAGGCCGCCAGGTATGTGTGAGTGGAGGTGGTACAAAATGGCGGATACTCGCCTCCCACCACACAACCACACAGGCCGCCATCTTGTACCACCTCCACACCGGTGTCAGTCAGTGCACTGGTTTGGATACAAAATGGCGGATACTCACATGCCGCCATCTTGTACCCACCTCCACACCTTTGTACTCACCTCCCACCACACAACCACAGTTCGGGTAATTATCAGGACTTGATATTCTAGTCTAGCAATGCTATAATTTTATTTTTATCCTATTATTAGTCAGATGAAAATCAAGATAAGATGTCCCATTTTATTATTCGACTATAATTGAAGTGATGTCGGCATTGCACTGACTGACACCGGTGTGGAGGTTGTACAAGATGGCGGCATGTGAGTATCCGCCATTTTGTATCCAAACCAGTGCACTGACTGACACCGGTGTGGAGGTGGGTACAAGATGGCGGCATGTGAGTATCCGCCATTTTGTATCCAAACCAGTGCACTGACTGACACCGGTGTGGAGGTGGGTACAAGATGGCGGCATGTGAGTATCCGCCATTTTGTATCCAAACCAGTGCACTGACTGACACCGGTGTGGAGGTGGTACAAGATGGCGGCCTGTGTGGTGGTGGAGTGGGAGGTGAGTATCCACCATTTTGAACCCACCTCCACACAACCGGTGTCAATGAGTGCACTGGTGAGTGGAGGTGGGTTCAAAATGGCGGCCTGTGTGGTTGTGGAGTGGGAGGTAAGTATCCGCCATTTTGAACCCACCTCCACTCACATCACTCACGCATGCGCACATCCACACTTATGACGTCACCCAAGGTTCTGCGCATGCGCAGTGAAGCGCTAGTTCTTCAATTTACGTGTTGTATCTCAAATCCTACCCGTGACGTCATTACATCCGGGTGAACGCTATATCCACTTACGTTTACTATACTACTCAAATGCTTCGCTTGTATTCTACCAGAAACGTTATGTGAGCAAGTAAAAAATGCATTTGAAGTAGACGTCGTCGTAGTCCAGTTGTTAGGCTGCTCGCTTTCGAAAGCAGTGTGGTGACCAGATCGTTGAGCTATGAGTTCGAGTCACATTTTGGGTCAGAAAAATTTTCTTCCTATTTTCTTATTCTTTTTTCTAATATTTAACATTTGGACTTATTTATGTTATGTGAAACAATCTTCAGTGACATTCAGTTAATAAACTATAGATATAACTGTGTATACACATTACTGCATTTACTGCTACAACTCGACCCTTCTTGCAGCACACTCATGACATGTCCAATTCACCGTGATTGAATTGGTTTATTTTCATGGGTCAGCAATACTTCCCATGTAGAAAAAACGAGGGAATCTTCAAGTGTATTTTCCTGAACTGTTCTCGTTATATTTAAGAATCATTATAGTTCTCACTATGAACAGTAATGTACCATTCAACAAGTCGAAGTGTGAGTGTTGTCACAAGAATACGCATTCAGGCCAGACCAGAAAAATATCTGGTTCACAGGGTGGGTAAAACGCAGGAGTGACTTTGAAGTCAACACTGAGGGAGTATTATGCCTTCGATGTAGGGCTATATACTATGTAGATTTGAAATCTGCGAATGCTGAGACCATCGAAGCGCCTACAGCCGTACCCGATGATGTCCAGCCAGAGGCGGGGTCAAGTTCCCGTTGTGTCATATTACCATTTCCTCGTTTGTCTAGGACACGGGCGTACTGTGTGTTGGGTCGGCATAGAAGTCCAGGCATGGATGAAACTAGTTCCACCTGAAGCAGACACACACCCTGCATTTCGGATGCGGCCGTGTTACCGGAATCCTCCGATGAAACTGGATCGGATAACGTCTGAGCGCATATACTTTCGGTCTTTAAAATGAACTTGTTAGATCTTATTGAACTGAACTGAGGATCTTCATTATTTATTTTTGTAACAATTGAAGCAACATGGCACCACTTTGTGTGTGTTTTTTGTGTGTGAAATATGTTGCTAGCATTTATTTGTTGCTCGGTAAAAAACAAAATAGAGATATATATATAATATATCGTTTTGCGTGTTAAAGCTTTCATATCTGGGATGAAATCTTATCTGTCAGTACCGGTACATGCATGTATCGAGGTGTCTTCGGTCTCTTATTACGTGAATCATACTTAGCAGCCAGGCGTGTATAGAATACGTATTAGGGACAGATATTCTACGGCAAGTTCGATTTGAAATATTACAATGACGTAGCTCGTTAAAATGACGTAGTTCGTTAAAACGAATAATTTTGTAAGACTGGCCTACAAAAACATTACTGTCGAGGAAACTTGTTCATTCAAAAATTCATGCATTTGACGTCATAAAGGGCAGCTGACACGGCCTGGACAATAGATTTACACACGCCAGTGTCCGAGGGAGTTATTTCCGGGTAACCATCACACATTCTTTGGCAAGAACATTCGCTGCGTGCTGCACGTTAGTTCATATTAGAGCAATAAATATAATGTTCATAGTAAGCTTGCCCACTTGTATAGATGGCTTGACATCCTGCAAGAGTTCTGTTCTTATTTTATACACTGTGTCACACAATGAGGTTCGTCATTCAGGACACCACATGAACTGCACAACTGTTGCGGAGGGGTTATAATCACAGTATTTCCTAGATCTGTGGCGGTATGTTTCGTAACGTATCTCTAATTCCATATAAACCGGGGCTAGGGGCCGTATGATCTCATGTACTTCAAGACTGACCTATTTGATCAAGGTCAAATTCTAGTATTGCTATATTTTTGAAGGATTAAAGCTAGGGTTTCCCAATTCATATTACAAATGCAACTGGCGATTGACTCAAAGCCTATCTCAGTTGACTGACCTTGACCTATTTTTTTAAGGTCATTTACTGTTTATTATGATATAACATGAAAAAATACAGCTAGGCTTTCCAAATTAATACTACATATACATCTGGGGATGATCCAGCGGTGTGCTGAAGGTGGCTGACCTTGACCTATTTGATCAAGGTCAAATTCTAGAATTTGCTATATTTTTTGAAGGATTAAAGCTAGTCTCCAAATTCGTATTACAAATGCAACTGGTGATTGACTAGAAGACTATCCCAGTTGACTGACCTTGACCTATTATTTCGAAGGTCATATATTGTTCATTATGATATAACATGAAGAAATACAGCTAGTCTTTCCAAACTAATACTATATATACATCTGAGATCTGAGATCCAGAGATGTGCTGAAGATGACTGACCTTGACCTGTTTTATCAAGGTCAAATTCTAGTATTTGCTACATTTTTTTTGAAGGATTAAAGTTAGTGTCTCCAAATTCATATTACATATGCAATTGGTGATGTGCTATCAGCCCACCACATTTGACTGACCTTGATCTATTTTTTCAAGGTCATATCATGTTTAGTATGATATAGCATGAAAAAAGATAGCTCGGCTTTCGAAATTAATACTATGTATACATCTGGCGATGGTACAAATGTGTGCTGAAGATGCCTGACCTTGACCTATTTTATCCAGGTCAGATTCTATTTAATACAATATTTTATTAAGGATTATATCTACATTGTCTAAATTTATACCGCATATGCCTGGACTTGAAATCTACTGAATATCACTGATCCTGACCTATTTTCTAAAGGTCAAATTCTATATGTTAAGTCTAAGCTTTCTGAATTCATGTTCCATATGCAACTAAGTTAGAGTAGACCAGAAAATTATTGCAGAAGCCTTGATATATATTTTCAAGATCAAATTAGTTGAGTTGATTTTGACCTATATAGAAGAGTATATCTAGAGGTAAGAATATGGTCATGCACTACCAGAACCTCCGCGCCAAATATTTCCCATTAATTTAAGTCCTTGGCAAAGCTGACCTGGATCAATTTCGTATGTATTTTTAAAGTGAGATAACTACTGTCAACCCTTCTAGATCACATTTCTGTTAAGCTACACTAAAATGTCAGCTTCTAAAAATACCTCTTATGCAATGTATGATTGCTGAATGTAAGCAGTAAGTGATATCCGAGGGGTATTGGAGCCCATTGGGCTATTTTTTTAATATCACGGGCATTGAAATCACACTTCTGACATTCTCTGAATTAGTTGGTTGGTTGTTTGAAGTTTAACGTCGCACCTAACCTTATTGGTCACACGGTGACGATGACCCAAACAAACACACCCCAGTATTTCTCTGAAATACGTGACAGCACCCGCACTTGACTCCAGTGCCTGAGATGACGTCACAAAACGCTCACTGGCATTCCGGGCGTGATGTTTTGCAACGTCATACTCGATTTTAGAACTGTTATTACACCATGACCGCATATAATGTGACGTCATGGACAACTGGTCACGTTATCCGACATCATCTCAGTCATTTCTCATTTTAATGTTGTTCACTAGACCGAATTGAAGAACCTGACAATATTGATGACTATAAGAAATAAAATCTTTTGGCAAATGTTGCAAGTTATCATGCTGTTCAGTTTACCCGAACAATTAAAATCACGCCATTACCTCTTTAACCCTACCTGGCCTGGAAGGGTTTGGAAGAAATGCCCCCCTACCAAACTTTCTGCGCTATTTACGGAACGACAACAAACTGAGAGCTAAAACTCCTTCACTTTATAGTTTATCATATTGGGGTCATTTTAAGCCTATTTGCATAACCCCCCGAGGAGGATCATGAGTAAATTCAAAATGGCGTTCACGTGGGGTACCAGAAAAGTGATGTTCTTGTCATGTTTCTTCAAACTTTCCGCTTTTCTGCGATGAAAAGTGGACAAAAACTATTTCATTTCACATCACATTAATATTTACTAATTTATCATGCAGTTTTTGCGGAGAAATTGCATAAATAAAAAATTCGGAAAATCCGACCGAAAAATCAACCAAAAAATGCCGTTTTTGAAAATGACGTCACTGTGACGTCATCAAAGCGGCCATCTTGGATTTTTTTGGGTACTGTATTTAGTTTATGTGCACTTATTCGAAATCATATTAACGCTGAGCGATGGTTCAGATTTTACACTTTCAAGCTGGCAGATTCAACCCAGAACGAGGTTTTAAA
>JAVTVY010057389.1:0-29423 GCA_036873755.1 Hanleya hanleyi | reverse complement strand
TACTCCACGCGGGTGCGACGGTACTATGTAATGATTGTGGTCGACTCTTCAAACGACCCAGTCGGTTTAGACAGCACCAGCGTTTGATGCATGCCCCGTCTCTACGGTTTGGGCAACAACTTTCCACTAAAGAGGAGCCGCGGAAGGCCAGACCCAGTGAAGATGAACCCGGAGAGACGAACGCCACTGGTGATGCGATGACGAAGAGCCTGCCTATACCCACGGTCCAGGAGGGCCTGGATATCCAACCGGACCCCACCGTTACGGTTTCGAGTCATACGCCTGACAACATCGAACATTTTCTGGACGAGCCCATAAATGTTCCTAGCGATGTCTTACAGGACGCCCAGCCAGTGAGTGACATTTATCGGCGCCACTGGTCCATGATACGGCACTGTTTCTACCGTCATCGCCCTATTCAAGATATCTACAATTTTCGACTGACCGACCTCGCCCGTCTACGCAGCTACATGGAAGCCATTTTCAATGACCAAGCTACGTCCTTCAAATTAAATCTTTCGTTTGGTTATGTGCTGCGGCATAAGGAGACAGACCAAGTCCGATACTTTTACCCGAGCAGTAACATCCGAGTATTTGACCAACCGTTTACCATCATTAACCGAGTGTCGCTACAGACGATGCTGGAGAAACTGGACACCGTGGATCCCTTGAAATGGGCCCAACAACAACGCTCCAACACCAAGTGGACAGTGGAGAGGGTCACCAATGTTACGTTCTTCGTGACCAAACTAGGGAATATTCCCATCGGGTGAATGTATTCACCCATGCACTGATAGATACTCAGAATGCACAAACATGTATCTGAGGATATGTTGCCTCAACGGTTTCCTGGACTGCCCGACGATGATTAGAATAAACGGTTCAAAGCGAACATGGCCGAAGATGGAACTTTCTGGAATGGAGACTTCTGATTGGACAAGAATACATCTAACGGACAGGAACGAATATGACAGATGCAAATGGTGGCCTCTAATTGGACAAGAGTGTTCTTGAATTGTAACACCAAGTGGATAATGGAGATATTGACCAATGTTACGTTCTTCGTGGTTAAACTGACCACCACCCCCATCGGATGAAAGTATTCACCCATGCACTAATAGATACTCAGAATGCGCAAACAACTATCTGAGGATATGTTGCCTCAACGGTATCCTGGCCTGCCCGACGATGATTAGAATGAACGGTTCAGATGGCACTTTCTGAAATGGAGACTTCTGATTGGACAAGAATACATCTAACGGACAGGAACGAATATGAAACATGCAAATGGTGGCCTCTGATTGGATAAGAATCTTCTTGAATTGTAAATATACCCAACGCGGCTCCCCCAGCGTGGGTATGATGTAACATTGGGGAGAATAAACTATATGAAAAAAACTTCTTGTTGTTGTTGTTCTCTCGTGTGTCATCCTTGTTGTTGTTGCTGTTGTTGTTCTCTCTCCGGTCTATATCATGGCGTTATGTTAGAGTGTTAAGGTGTAACGACGAGCGTTGACGGGCATCACTGCATTTCGAAGAATTAGTGACAATTCCATGGAATATCAGAGCTTCTGATCTATTTCACCAGGGCGTTGAAGCATTAAGAATGGTGTTGGTGGGCGTTGCTACAAGATGACACCTCACACGGTCCATTTAGACCACGGATGGTCCATCTCTACACCAAATACCTCCTTTCACTGCCCCAAAATGCTCACTTTCGCTACTACTCCTACTGATGACGTCACCAATGACGTCACAGATGACGCGAACATGCCTCAAATCGAGGTCTGCACGCTACTGATGACGTCATCGATGACGTCACAGATGCTTCGGACATGCCTCAATTGGGAATGTACACCCGAGAGCTACAAAATGACACCTCACACGACGCATTCGGACTAAGGATGGTGCATCTCTACACCAAACTCACCCTCACGCACCCACAAAATGTCCACTTTCGCTACTACTCGTACCGATGACGTCATCAATGACGTCACAGATGACGCGGACATCCTCAAATCGGAATGTACACCCCGAGAACTACAAGATGACACCTTCCAGGACGCATTCGAACCGTGAATAGCCCATCTCGACCCCAAATACCTTCATGTACTGCCCGAAAATGTCCACTTTCGCTACTACTCGTACCGATGACGTCACCGATGACGTCACAGATGACGCGAACATCCCTCAAATCGGAATGTACACCCCGAGAACTACAAGATGACACCTTCCAGGACGCATTCGAACCGTGATTAGCCCATCTCGACCCAAATAACTTCCTTCACTGCCCGAAAATGGCCACTTTCGCTACTACTCGTACCGATGACGTCACCGATGACGTCACAGATGACGCGAACATCCCTCAAATCGGAATGTACACCCCGAGAACTACAAGATGACACCTTCCACGACGCATTCGAACCGTGATTAGCCCATCTCGACCCCAAATAACTTCCTTCACTGCCCCAAAATGGCCACTTTACTTACTACAACCAACTGCGCATGCGCAGATTAACGCGACATGCATTCAAAAACACACCATTCTGACTCTACCGCACACAAGCTTCACTTTGACACCTCACACGACCCATTCGAACCGTGATTAGCTCATCTCTAACCCAAACACACCCCTACATAGCACCCAAAATGCCTGTTTTCTATACTACGGCCAGACTGCGCATGCGCAGACTATTGAACACGGACGAACCATTAGTGTAGTCAAGTACTCCTCCACGAGAGCTTCAAAAATAAGACCTCACTCGACCCCATTGGACCATGAGTGGCCCACCTAGACTCCAACATGTCCACCCCGTATGGGCCTATACACCCATAGCCATGCAGTATAGGCCTATGGGCCTACCCAGGCCTCGGTGACTTTTTTTCAAAAATTTCACCGATTCGCTCCGGGACACTTCCTATCATGTTCTGAATGACGAGACTAAGAAAACGAGACCCCACAACCCTACCGCAAATGTATAGAAGTACGTTTCCCAGGGGGACAAACATTGATCCTATACCCTCAGTATGGGACTATATGAGGCTATATCGTACTTTTTCAAAAAATTTCACCGATTCGCACGGGGACACTTCCTATCATGTTCTAAATGACGAGACGAGTAAAACGAGACCCCACAACCCTACCGCAAATGTATAGAAGTACGTTTCCCAGGGGGACAAACATTGATCCTATACCCTCAGTATGGGACTATATGAGGCTATATCGTACTTTTTCAAAAATTTCACCGATTCGCACGGGGATACTGCCTATCATGTTCTAAATGACGAGACGAGTAAAACGCGATCCCACAACCCTACCGCAAATGCATAGAAGTACGTTTCCCAGGGGGACAAACATCGGTCCTATACCCTCAGTATGGGACTATATGAGGCTATATCGTACTTTTTCGAAAAATTTCACCGATTCGCACGGGGACACTTCCTATCATGCTCTAAATGACGAGACGAGTAAAACGAGACCCCACAACCCTACCGCAAATGTATAGAAGTACGTTTCCCAGGGGATAAACATTGAACCTATACCCCAGTATGGGACTATATGGGGCTCGGTGACTTTTTTCAAAAATTTCACCGATTCGCACGGGGACACTTCCTATCATGTTCTAAATGACGAGACGAGTAAAACGAGACCCCACAACCCTACCGCAAATGTATAGAAGTACGTTTCCCAGGATGGTGCTATACCTCCCATACCCCATATAGGCATTTTCCCGTAATTTAGGATAAAGTCCGTATTCCGTATTTTTCCAGGAAAATTTTTACATACACCCACCCTGGAACTAGGGGGAGATAACTCTATTGATAGACAAGCCCCGTTAAGCCCGGCGACCTATATACCCCTCATACCCCACATAGGCATTTTCCCAGGTTTTTCGATAAAGTCCGTGTTCCGTATTTTTTTTTTCAGGAAAAATTTTACATGCACCCACCCAGCCATCAAATACCCCTTCACCTAGGCTTCACGTTGATACCTCACTCGGCCCCATTCGACCATTAGGGGCTCCCCTAGATGCCAAAACGTCTATTTTCATACCCTTGGGCCACCGCGCATGCGCAGAATGACCCTAATTCAACCCCACACCAGTCCATCAGATGCCCCTTCATGAATGCTTCACTTTGATACCTCACTCGATCCCATTGGACCATTAGGGGCTCCCCTAGCTCCAAAAAGGCTATTTTCATGCCCTTGGGCCACCGCGCATGCTACCGGGATACCCGATATTTCAACCCCCACGCCCAGTCCATCAGATGCCCTTCACGAATGCTTCACTTTGATACCTCCTACGACTCCATTGGCCCATTGGGACTCCCCTAGCTCCAAAACCGCTATTTCCATACCCTTGGGCCACCGCGCATGCCAGAATATGCCGATATTTCAACCCCACACCCAGCCCATCAGATGCCCCTTCACGAATGCTTCACATCGATACCTCACTCCGACCCCATTGGTCCATTGAGGACTTCCCCTAGCTCCAAAACGTCTATTTCCATACCCTTGGGCCTCCGCGCATGCGCAGAATGCCGATAGTTCAACCCCGCGCCCAGCCCATCAGATGACCCTTCATGAATGCTTCACTTTGATACCTCACTCGACCCCATCGGTCAACTAGGGGCTCCCATAGCTCCAAAAAGGCTATTTTCATACCCTTCGGCCGCCGCGCATGCGCAGAAGGCCGATATGTCAACCACACACCCAACCCATTAGATGCCCCTTCACCTAAGCTTCACTTTGATACCTCACTCGACCCCATTGGACCATTTTATCTAGGGACTACTTTTTCTCCGCGGAAGCTTTTTCCCGAGACCGAATCACCGCCAAAACCGCGGCCAAACCGCATCACCGCGTATGAATACATTTTTTGTTGTTTTTTTTTGCCGGAACTTTTTTTTTTTTTTGTCAAATGCACACCTCCCCAATACCTCCCCAATGCCCGAGTTGTCTCCCTTGCATCCATAGTGTAGAGATGGCGCCACACCCTCAATTGTGACGTCATTTTTACATCCGGGGAGAAAAAGGCTTCTACTGCTCTTATACTTTTTGGCACACCAACAATTGATGACCTCTATAAAGGAAATTTCTAAAAATATTAAAGATGCATCTATTAAAAGGTATTCCCCATAAAATCGTGGCTGTCAGACCTGACGACAAACCGTGGATTACGAATAAATTGAAACATATCATAAGAATTAGATAAAAAGTGCCGAAAAACGAAACCTGCTTCCGATATTCCGGCATTTCATAAACATTGTAATTACGTCACCGAACTAGTTCGATCTGTTATGGCCGACCGTCTTCAAGAACAAGGTAGCTGAGAAAATTGCAGCTGGTCACATAGGTCCAAAATATTGGTGAAAACTGGGAGAATCTTCATTGAAAGACAATTCGACCTTTAACGAAATTCCTCCACTGAAACGCGAAGATGGCACTTTCTCCTATGACATCAAGGACTAGGCAGATTTATTAAATGAATTCTTTACCAAGATAACCCTTTTAAATGATTCGAATTCCAAATTGTCATCTTTGGTACGTTATACTGACGACGTATAATTGAAATCCTTTCTAATCTTGAAGTCACAAAAGCTGTTGGTCCAGACTAGATTAGTCCCAGATGTCTCTGCGAAGGCAACACCTTTTTAGTATGTTATTAATATCTGGTCTTTCCCCTGACTGCTGAAAATCTGCAAACGTCACACCGATTTGTAAGAAAGGTGATAGTTCACTCTGTTCAAATTACTCACTCCTAAGCTGTCTTAGTAAAGTTACGGAGCGACTAGTAGCGCAGTGTATATATAACTACGTTAAACATGATATTTTCCAGCACCAATCTGAGTTACTTCCTTCACAATCTACCGTTACACAATTGCTTGAAATCTATGGCGACATGGTTACAGCCGTAGACCAACATAAAGAAATTCAGGTTATTCTTTTTTTATATTTCCAAAACTTTTTATCGCGTTTGGCATAGAGGGCTAGTCCAAAAACTAAAAGAGTTTGGAATTTCTGTTAGTATTCTACGGTGGGTGGAGAGCTATTTGTCAAATAGATTTCAGAGAATATTACTAAACGGTAGCGCATGCAAATCCTTTCATATACACGCTGGAGTACCCCAGGGATCTGTACTTGGACCCCTTCTTTTCCTGCTCTTTATTAATGACATCTCATGTGGTAGCATCAAAAACATACATTTATTTGCCGATGATACATGTTTGTACATTATTTCTGATGAACTTAACAATGCGACCCCCAGCATAAACCATGATTTAAATCTCATAAGTAATTGGAGCAACACGTGGCTTGTTCAATTCAATACCTCCAAAACTTGGTCCAACGCGTGACTAGTTCAATTCAAGGCTTCCAAACTATCTCCCTTTTGATTTCAAGGAAAGTCGAACCAATCATTGTTGATATTAACATTGTTAATAATCCTGTAGTCTCTCCGCTTAACCACAAACATCTTGGGCTGACGTTCAATAACAGGGCGAGCTGGCATAACCAGTCGAAATCCTAGTCATTACAACTCAACGTAAGTTGTCAATTATGCGAAGTTTAAAGTACGTACTTGATAGAAAAAAGTATTGAAATCATGTACAAAAGCTTCATTAGGCCCTGCATGGAATATGCTGACATTATCTCGGACAATATAGACAATAACCATGTAAATAAATTAGAAAATATTGAAAAAGAATGTTCAAGAGTTATCACGGGCCTCACACGCCGTTCCTCGTCTCTGACTATATTTTGCGTCTGGCTTAGAACAGTTGCAGTCAGAATACGAATGCACAGACTTCTGATGCTATTCGAAATTCCGGCAACCATCCTCTACAGCGGATAGAAATCCATACAATATTCGTAACACATGTCAATTTACACCATACATATGCCGTACTTTATTCCCAGCTACTGTTCGAGATTGGAATAGTTTACCTTCCTTTGTACGCAATATGTCGGGTCTTCCCCAGTTCCAAAGGCAGTTACTCCAAATGTATCAAAAGCCTACTCCACCCCCATGGAAATATATTGGTCCCAGGAAACAAAACGTACAACTTTGCGTATCCGTAATGGTTGTGGGAACTTAAAGGGCCACCTGTTTAATAATCACCTGTCTGATATTACCTCATGTGCATGTGACTTCCGCCAAACATTTCTTGTTTGATTGTCCCTTATTTAATGTTCCGCGTCAAAAAACGTTTGCAGATTTGTCGACCATCTACAGTGACGTTCAATCAGTCCCATGTGACAGTATTCTTGTGGGTGACAATGTTCAATTCTTACCCACCTCGCGCGGACACTGATCACAGCTGGCGACACACTGTCTAGTATACCTCTTACTTTTGTTTTTTCGTTTTATCAAGCTATTGTAATACCGAATTAAATGTCAGCACTACACTCGCTCAATGTGCTCCAATTACTTTATGTAATTGGAATAGTTTACATTTTTATAAATGGTAAACGATTTAATGTCATAGTCAACATGTACCACAATATTAAATCATGTGTCAAACTTGGAAATGATTACTCTTCATTGTTTGCTTGTAACAGTGGAATCCGTCAAGGTGAGAACTTCTCACCTATTTTGTTTCTCATCTTTAAGAATGATCTAGAAACACATTTATTGGAACGATTGGAAGGCGTAACTATTGATACTGACGATACTTTCTTACCTGCTGTTATATGTATTATCGTTTTACTGTACACCGATGACGCCATCATTATCGCCCCGAAGAACTACAACAAGATCCAGATGTATTTTCTGAATATTGTTTAACATGGAAACTCGAAATAAATATAAATAAAACTAAGATTGTCATATTTGGTAGCAGAAAAAATAATTGTCAATTTTGGATTAACGGAAAACAAATGGCTCATTTGCATTTGCAAAACGAAAAAAACGTATTGTGGAACAAGCTGGCAAAGCCCTACATTCATTGTATAGTAGAGTAAGAAACCTGTCTCTTCCTATTGATTGTGCTTTATTGTTGTTCGACCAGACAATTGTTCCTCTATTATACTGTATGGCTGTGAGATATGGGGGTTCGAAAATATTGCCATTATCGAGAATATTCATACCACCTTCCTCAAATATATTTTACATTTCAGAAAATGTACTTCTCATTACATGGTATATGGCGATCTAGGGAGACATCTCATTACATGGTATATGGCGATCTAGGGAGACATCTCATTACATGGTATATGGCGATCTAGGGAGACATCTCATTACATGGTATATGGCGATCTAGGGAGACATCTCATTACATGGTATATGGCGATCTAGGGAGACATCTCATTACATGGTATATGGCGATCTAGGGAAACATCTCATTACATGGTATATGGCGATCTAGGGAGACATCTCATTACATGGTATATGGCGATCTAGGGAGACATCTCATTACATGGTATATGGCGATCTAGGGAAACATCTCATTACATGGTATATGGCGATCTAGGGAGACATCTCATTACATGGTATATGGCGATCTAGGGAGACATCTCATTACATGGTATATGGCGATCTAGGGAGACATCCCATTACATGGTATATGATGATCTAGGGAGACATCTCATTACATGGTATATGGCGATCTAGGGAAACATCTCATTACATGGTATATGGCGATCTAGGGAGACATCTCATTACATGGTATATGGCGATCTAGGGAGACATCTCATTACATGGTATATGGCGATCTAGGGAGACATCCCATTACATGGTATATGATGATCTAGGAACATCTCATTACATGGTATATGCGTCTAGGGAGACATCTCATTACATGGTATATGGCGATCTAGGGAAACATCTCATTACATGGTATATGGCGATCTAGGGAGACATCTCATTACATGGTATATGGCGATCTAGGGAGACATCTCATTACATGGTATATGGCGATCTAGGGAGACATCCCATTACATGGTATATGATGATCTAGGGATCTAGGGAAACATCTCATTACATGGTATATGGCGATCTAGGGAGACATCTCATTACATGGTATATGGCGATCTAGGGAGACATCTCATTACATGGTATATGGCGATCTAGGGAGACATCTCATTACATGGTATATGGCGATCTAGGGAGACATCTCATTACATGGTATATGGCGATCTAGGGAGACATCTCATTACATGGTATATGGCGATCTAGGGAAACATCTCATTACATGGTATATGGCGATCTAGGGAGACATCTCATTACATGGTATATGGCGATCTAGGGAGACATCTCATTACATGGTATATGGCGATCTAGGGAAACATCTCATTACATGGTATATGGCGATCTAGGGAGACATCTCATTACATGGTATATGGCGATCTAGGGAGACATCTCATTACATGGTATATGGCGATCTAGGGAGACATCCCATTACATGGTATATGATGATCTAGGGAGACATCTCATTACATGGTATATGGCGATCTAGGGAGACATCTCATTACATGGTATATGGCGATCTGGGGAGACATCCCATTACATGGTATATGATGATCAGGGAAACATCTCATTACATGGTATATGGCGATCTAGGGAGACATCTCATTACATGGTATATGGCGATCTAGGGAGACATCTCATTACATGGTATATGGCGATCTAGGGAGACATCTCATTACATGGTATATGGCGATCTAAGGAGACATCATTACATGGTATATGGCGATCTAGGGAGACATCCCATTATGCTAACTGTACGTGGAAGAATACTTAATTTTTGGGCTAAGCTGATTCATGGGAAAACAACTAAAATATCTTTCCTTGTTTATAGACTTTTCTACAATTCGTATGAATCAGGACATTTCCGTAGTAAATGAATGCATTTCGTTAAGTGTAGTCTGGATAGCTCAGTTTGTGGTGACCTATGGCTCCGTCAAAACACTCAGAATACAAACTGGTTTTGTCATTATATCTTGCAACTACAAACTGATCAGTTCCAACAAACGTGATCTGATAATATCTCTACGTCGTCTAAAGGTTACAACTATTCCCTATTTAAAACTGAAATATGTTTAGAATACTATCTGGAAATATTACCTTCACAGCTATACAACAATATTTTAAAATTCAGACTATGTAATCATCGTCTACCAATTGAAACTGGAAGATGGATAATACGCCCAACGAGGAAAGATTATGCAAAATCTGTCACAGTAATAGCATCGGAAGCGAGATGCATTATATATTATATTGTGACTTTTTTGAATCTGCAAGAACTAAATATATTCCAAACTATTATCTGACAGGCAACCTTGAACAAAAATATAAAGATCTATTTAATACACACAACTATAATACATTGAAAGGACTGAGTTTATTGATAGGCAAAATATTATATTGATAGGCAAAATATTATCGTCTTTCCCAAAGAAATAAGATGTTTTTCTTCTTTTACATATATAGATATGTACTCAATCCGTATGTATTGTGCGATATCGAATCGTGTTGTCGTGTTGAATTTATTATTACTTTATTGAAAAGTATAACTTGTAAAAAATTGTATCTCATATATATGCAAGCATATTGTAAATAGTAATCGTGTATCTTCAAAACTACCTTGAGCGAAATCCAAGCAAAATGTAACTTTTATATCTTCACATAATGTAAATTGTAATCATTGCACTTTAAATGTAACCACACTGTAGCAAATGTACCATACATGCATGTTACTGTACCCCTTATGTCACAATAGTGACCAGAGGGAATAAAAAAGAAGTAAAAGTTGATAATAAATGTTATATAAACCAAACTAATACCAGCACTAATCCTTTAGTTAGAGCTGTACATATTAATATTGGGTTTGCCAACTGCGTCTCTGTTGAATGACATATTGCTCTTTCCTTTCCAATTCGATGAAACGGCACGCCATTTCGAGACAAACATCGTATTTGTCCCTTCACAGCAGAAAATTATTCGGTTGACAACTCATAAATATGAAGTTCAAGAAACGTCAGATTTGCTTTCGCATTATGACTATCTAGATTGAAGCCTTACGTGAATCCATCACTATAATAATTTTCTTGTTTGACTATGTCTTCACACATTTTGTTTGAACCGATAAACAAATTGAACGTCAAACACATTCCGAATACATTTATTGTAACAACAGCTTAAGCTGTATACTGAAGGGTCAATGACATTTGCATTCTGGCAGATAAAAGATTTAGTGTGCAGCATGTATGAAAATTGAAAATGATTCATCTTAATATCTGAAAAGATTCATCGATCCAGATATCTTGATAAAATTTCTATAAGGCCTAACTGAGCACAAACAAATAATATTGGATCAGAAATCTGATAGCTATGTACCACTAAAATCTCAAATTCCGTGGACAGAAAATCTACACATTTTCCCCCCGCGTATGCTGTCAAGTTCCAGAGTTGTAACTGTTTTAATTCTAAAATATTGACCCAGTGCAGGTTTATATACAACCTATAATAAAGCACCAAGTTAAAGTAGTGTAACCGACTTGTGAATCCCAGGGAGTCTAAAAGAATGCCGAAAATAGGGAAAGGGAAACTGTTTCTCTAAAACTGTTAAGTCCAGTGAGCTTAGGAAGAGTGCCATACTAAATCTGACATTGTTAAATGGCTAAGATTAAAGAGCGTACGAACATGGGTTTTTTTTCGCTCACCGCGTCATTTGGGCTGAGCTGGAAGACTGAGATAATAATTATGTTAAATGACACTATATTCAGATAGCAGTGGTCACCATCTGCCACCAACTACATTAATTCTGTTCGCTGAGATCAAATTATATTGTGAAGCATATGTTTTAGCAGTAACTGTAGCTGTAATAATGGTACTGTGTGGTTTGATTCGAATGCTACAGTTATGGATGATAGTTTAGGATGCCAATACACTGGTAATCCCTCCGTCCATACTTGTGCGTGCATGTTAACCGTTGTCAGTGATACCATACTACATATTCAAGAAAATTAAAACTATCACCTCGAATATCGGCGTATTTGTGTTTATTGACATTTCACCTTCATTGGTGGAGTTTTACGCAATTAAATATAGTTGAAACCTACTATATACCTCCTTTATTCATGTTGTCAGAATTAGTCAAACACAGGAAGTGAATACCCTACTTATTGTAATCTGTACGAAATCCAGACACTAAAAACGCGTGGGATGGCAGTTGGTCAGTCAGCTGATGGCATTGACAACGGTACTATTAAACTCAGAGATAACCATAACCCCCACCCACCTGGGGAATTTTGCAGACAATCTTTTTCTGAAAGTTCAACTTCTTACGTTTCGAATAATACTTGTTTGCTCTTTGGACAAGGTGTTTGCCTTATTGAGCTTATTAAGTGTACTCCCCAACCTTCAATATTCAATATTAAAGATTGAGGGTGGGGTTATGATGATAATTATTCCAGTCTAATATTTCGTCAATCTGTAACAAGTTTGTTATCAGTGGATGTATGAATGAATAATGTCTAATACAGTGCACGATTTTAAAGGCTATATCTGGTACGAGAATGTTACATCCTTGTGACGTCACTGATACTATGACGCACAATTTCCGCCATTGCTGATAGTGAATCAGCCAACTGACCGAAAGTGGGATGGAAAATGTTTTCATCGCATTAATGGGTTGGAACCGGGTTAAAATAAGCGGCAATTTAGGTATGATCAGACAGTAATTTCACTTTTGATATTTAACATCAAGCATGACATCCCAGGTGCCCTGTGAGGTATTTTAGGCATAATTCACTTCTTCACGTCTTAATGGAACTCCAAGAGGCAAAAATATGAAAATTCTAATTAGGTCACTCCATAGCTCAAAATATTGCAACTACTTTGAGCTTATTTAGATAATATTCTGAATAAAGGGTAGATTCACCATGGGTAAATCCAATATGGCGGTCATGCTGTCCACAGATATTTTCTCGTCAAACGATAGAGAAGAATCAAATTTGCGGCATTCATCTCACAACAATTCACACATTCATCACAATCAAGCTATTTTCCGGTTTAATTATCTAATATTTCCGACTATCCTGAGTCAATTTTGTACTTTTCTGGGAGAAGCACCATGGGCAAATTCAAATGGCGGTCATTATGTGTCATCTGAAATTAGTGTGTCGCTTTCTTTGCATATCTTTCCACGAGAACAACAGGGAAAAATTCAAAATGGCGGCCATAAGAGGTAATATGACCTAGCATCTATGGCGCTACGTTTCGTAACTTGTGTCTAATTCCGCTTAACCCGGGGCTAGGGGCCGTATGAACACATGTACTTCAATATCCTCATGGTGCTCATATGAACAGTCACAATCAAAGCGTGACTGAGATACATCTTTTTTGGATAACGACTCTAAAACGAATATTACGGATTAAGAATACTGATCAGCGATGCGGATTTGATATTTTTGGAACATCATGATGTCTTGCCGGCATCATTGAAAACTGTTGACCGCTTCTCTCTTGCAGGAAACAAGCCTATGTTTATGTATACTATGATTGTCTTTTTGAATTTGGTGCTAATACTGTTATATGGAAAATGGAATAGGTCTTTGGATTATGGACGCGGATATTCTCTAATGGACGACGGCTGGATTATGAATGACGGACTAGACGCTTGTAATTCACGTAGCCCTTCCAATTTCGGTACATTTTTACCTATAGAAAACACATTATTTGCGTTGCAGCTACTTTACCCCATGCAGTGTTTATCATTTCGTTCGATATTTCTCCGACCGCACACAGCAGCACGAGCAAATTCAAAATGGCAGCCATGAAGAGTCATTCGATATACCGTTTTATTTGCATTTTTTCTTTCCGATATGAACATTTTCCATCCAGAGAAACACTTCTCTCCTGATCGAGTTGCTTAACACCACAACTTTTTATTTCATGCTAATTTTGAGATTATATTACATTTTGGTGATTCAAAATCGCAGCTATGCGGGTTATTTGTTTTGCTCTTTTTAATTATTTCTCCAAACAAGTAAACAGTTGAATAAATCCTTTTAAAACTTTTTCGAAATCATCGCTTATCATTTTATCTTCTTTGCATAGCCTTATCTTTGAAGCATCATTGGCAAATAGCCTCGATGCCATTGAGAAAATTTATGTCTGTATTTTTGTGCTTGCTTCTTAGTCTCTACTATATACATCAAAGAATGTGTACATCAACACTGGTCATCTTTATATCATAGTTTATTTGTGGGTATGGGCAACATCCATCAGTGAACATATTGCAACACGACATGTTGCCATTAAAGGCAACATTAAAAGTGTAGTGGAAAACGATGCCTGTGTACTGACAGGAAGACATATGACCTCACAAAATACTGACTGCATAAAGTGAGCTATATTAGATACAAACATTTCTGGGCGATGATGTAATAGCCCTATCATGTCATCTGTTGGAAAATGATTAATTATGTGACCGACAGATAGAAACAAACGGCTCAAACGAGGGAGTATTTATAGAATGCAAGTTCGTATCCAGAATAAATGCATATGAGGCCCGACACCGCCCAAGCCCTTCATTCTACACCATGTTCACAAGTCACAAAACTACAATCACAATGCATTGTAAAGAGGGCAAACCTCGGGGATGAAACGTTCACCAGCAGAATCTCACCATATACTGTCAACAATTAAACGTAACATTAAAATAGTGGTGGAAAACGATGCCAGGTTACTGACAGGACGACATATGACCTCAAAGACAAATATACCGACTGCATATTTCCAAAAACATCACAAGGACCAAAAGTGATCCCTGTGATGATTTGTATCCCAGTCACGCTTTTATTGTAGCTGTTCATGTGGACATCATCGTGACTCTCCCACAAGGACCACTATCTTTCTTAATAACCAGAATAAAGTCTAAGTCTGTTATTGATTAAGATTTTTGGATTAATGGATATAAAATTATACGCTCATTGAAGAAATATAAATGGTTGACAATGACAGTCATATAAGATAAATTGTCCAAACAAAGCAGATTGTTGGCACGGCACGGGGAACGGGGAACATGATGTGATGGGTGAGAGAGAGATAACATTCTCCAGCCGCAGCTATACATTTGAGATTTTCTTACTATGACACAAAGCTATGCATACACAAGGTTATGAAGGCAAGTCAGGTTCGGCAATAACTGTAAATGTGTCGATGATGCTTTGACAGTATATGTTGACAATTCGCCTGCGGTAACATCAAAGATTGTAGAAAGATATTGAATGGGTTTCAATAGCAGAAATCGACTACAACGCAGATATCCTGGTAAACCACTGTATATAATAAATGTTCCTAAACATTTCAGTATTTTTGCTAATAGAAATAGATAAGGTATGAAGTCATGCTTATCAGCTAATTGATTGCTGCTGTGAGTTAAATCACATCATTCAGAAAATTTTGTTCATTTTACAGAAACACCACGGATGGTAGAGTCACTTCGTTTATATTCACTCCATTTAGGACAAAAATTGTTTGCTCCAGATGAATTTGTATTTAGATAAATTAGAGGTTCCGCTTTGACCCTTGAGTTGCCGCTCTGGCATGAAGCCTATGCTGGTTGTTTTTTTGAGCAAAAACATACGTCTCCCCCAACCTCCCACCTTGCCTTGAATGGGCACATAATTTAAGGGAAAGTGCTATAAAATTAATGTAGCAATAAGTATCTTAAACAAAGCTGCATATCTAACATGTTAATTACAAAGAAGCGATTATCATTGTATATACATGTACAAGTAGATGAACGGATGGACGGACACCGGACACGGATGAATGCATGCACACATACACCAAAACCTGATCGAATGAGGGGGCTATCCCAATGAAGCTTCCATCCAAATTTGGTGAAATTCCGTCCAGTAGTTCTCCAGATATCTTGCAGGCAAGCCCTGTATATACATGTACAAGTAGATGGACGGACGGACACCGGACATGGATGAATGCACGCACACACACCAAATGAGGGGGCTATCCCACTGAAGCTTCCATCCAAGTGGGGTGAAATTCCGTCCAGTAGTTCTCAAGATATCTTGCAGACAAGGCCTGTATATACATGTACAAATAGATGGACGGATGGATGGACACCGGACACGGATGAACGCATGCACACACACCAAAACCTAGTCAAATGAGGGGGCTATCCCAATGAAGCTTCCATCCAAGTTTGGTGAAATTCCGTCCAGTAGTTCTCCAGATATCTTGCAGACAAGCCCTGTATATACATGTACAAGTAGATGGACGGACGGACGGACACCGGACATGGATGAATGCACGCACACACACCAAAACCTAATCAAATGAGAGGGCTATCCCACTGAAGCTTCCATCCAAGTGGGGTGAAATTCCGTCCAGTAGTTCTCAAGATATCTTGCAGACAAGGCCTGTATATACATGTACAAGTAGATGGATGGACGGACGGACACCGGACACGGATGAATGCACGCACATGCACCAAAACCTAATCAAATGAGGGGGCTATCCCAATGAAGCTTCCATCCAAATTTGGTGAAATTCCATCCAGTAGTTCTCAAGATATCTTGCAGACAAGGCAAGGGGACGGACGGACAGACAGACAGACAGACAGACAGACAGACATCCAGACAGACAGACAGACAGCACAAACACTAGATGTCTCCCCCCAACATAGTTGGGGGAGACATAATTAATCACTGATAATAAAAAGATACAGACAAGAACTAAGAATGTGCATTTGTTGTCAATATTTTTATATTATGGTGTCATACTCATACCATGTCGGTATCAAATATGTTTTAACTTGCGATAGTTCTGTCAGAGTCTGTCTTTCCATAGATACCAAATATTATATGGTTTTGGACACCATGACCAACGGTTTTGCTGAATTCGTAACTATCTCCATGACATATATGGTCACAGTGCTTAAGGTTTGGAATCATTATATTTCGCTGACAGCACCTAAAACATGTTTCGGTGGAGACAAAATGTGATCTCCGATCATCAGTAGAACATGTCAAATACATTTCCAGATGATTTGAACAAAATACTGTGATAATTAATAATGATCGTAAAGTTCATAGGAGGGCGATCGGTTGTCATTTTGAACAATGTTGTCAACTTCTGAGGTCATCTTGACATCATAATCACCTCAAACATGTTAAATGTGATACTGTCATCTAGGTCATAAAACTACCTTTTCAAAAATACCAAAACATATCATAGTTTGAAGTACAATAACAAGTCCCATGGTATATTCTCTATCCATACCCTTATTGCAGATTCGTGTTAGTGCCCGGAAATTGACATTTCATTATGCTGTTTTCGGGGAAACACTTGTTACACTATCCAAATGTATTTGTTTCATAAACATAAATACATTTTTGGATCTGTTTCTAAATTTAAAATTGATTGGTTGAGAATTCAGAGCTTCTTGAAAGGATCCAAGAGGGGTCACCATATTTTGAGTTCCATGATAGGGAGACATTTTTGGAAGTATATTTTGTTAACTCACCGGTTACGCCCCACCTCCCAATATCGGTACATTTTTACTGGTGTTTACTGCACATTACATAGTAATGAACATATCAAACATTGCTTGGTTTAATGTATCCGAATTGCCTCAAACAGGACGTTACTAATTTTTTACGAAACTTCGAAAAGATATTATACCAAACGGTACCGAAATCAAACACTCTTAAAAAAACACAATAGCCGTGAACTCACATATACCGATAGATTTTCTAAGAAGTCGGACGAGACAAATAAGAGAACATTAATTCGAATTTAAGTAAATTTAGTTCGGGTGAAATTTTTTTTTCGCATGAGTGAAGGATCACGGCTGCAAATGTGAATTTAGGCACAATGCGTTGCTCTGTGTGAATTTCATTCAAACAAACACAAAATATCAGTAACTACATCTAAATGTCATAAAATTGGTGTGTTTAACGGAAAAAAAAGTCGTCCCTCTGACGACCAGAAAAGTTCACGAAGATAACGATGGTTACTTATTAAAATGCTGGGGTTTTTTCATTGATCATTTCAGATGTTTGATCTACCGTTCAATTTCAGTCGCTGGACATATGGAAATAGGGGCGACAACTCTAGTCTTACAGAACTTAGCATCTAAGGGTGTCAACTCTAAACCACATTTGTTAAGTAGTATTATTACCTTAATTTCCTGAAAATAGTCACAAATGTTACCATTGCATCACTGTATGTATGCATCGCAGTATATTATGATTTTCGATAGCTATGGTCTTATATGAAATCTCGATTGCATGTGCGAAATGCTATCATTTGAACATTTTGTCCCCAAGATGATAACAACGTTAACGTTCTCCGATCTTGTTTTATTGTACCCGTGTTGAGTAGTTTTATACACAACTTAATTCAGTGAAGTTTCCGGGGCACTGCGACAAAACCATGTAAAAATCTACAGAATAATCTTATAACTGACCACATGCATACGGAGCACAATATTAAGCCATATTAATGGGCCATGATTCCTAACAGTCTTCCAAAATTCTAAAATGTTGTCCCTTGTATGTAAAAAATCAGCTAGTTAACTTTAAAGGTTGGTGAAAATAATGTGAGAATATATATATTTTCTTATGCACAAAATGAACTTGTGGACATCTGGAGCCCACTTAAAGGTCAACCCTAACGGAAATTTGTTTTGTCTAAAAATCCTTAAAAATCATAGTTCATACTTCACTTTGTATGAAAAAAATATTGAAAAAAATCTAATCTGATCAGAAACACACGTAAAGTGGGATTTTTCACACTTTCACAGCTGGGTTGATGACGTCACACAGGGCAATTGCCTGAAAAAAAATAGCGGATAACACGGAAAGCGAGTGCAGTCAGAGCTCCGATTCAGATGTCAATTCGAGCGATATCAGCTCCTTAGATGGGAATATTTTTCGCCAAGGAGATGAAATAGACATAGAGGAGGATGATGACGGGCAAAATAACAGTTGTTTGAAGACCAACGACGGAATCCAGCCCTACCAATTTGAGCCGTACGGCTAGGATTCTGACATGCAGTGACAACCATTTTGACAACGTGAAACTCGACGACGACAGGATTCGGAGAGGTCGTTTGTTGAATACAGATTGGTATGCAACTTGACTAGAAACCTTATTATCGTCATCTATAAGACCATATGTCCATATATTTCAAACTGTATTGAATGTAGAACGATTCTGTGATGTAAAGAACGAGCACATCTGTGTTGTTGTTGTTGTTGTTACTGGCCGAGACGGCCTTTTCGAAGGAATAAACTCCGGGATTCGGCAGAATTGACAGTAAACTGTTGATAACTCTACTGATATACTTCCGATTTGAATTCTGTTTGTTTTCCCATAATCCCCATGAAATACCAATTTCAGAATTATATAGTTTGATAAAAAAGCTTTTTGTTCACATTCATGGCGAAAAGTAAGCCGTGGTGAGTGAGTGTCGAAACGACGTGATGGATCGGCATTCACATTTGCTCAATTTTCGACAAATTACGTCAGTTAAATTGAAATCGAATGATATTCCCACAATCTCAAATGTCAAAAGATTATGGAAGTATTATTATCACTTCTGTATCTACAGCTATTCACTCCAATGGGTGTTCAGAATCAATAGGTGTTCAGAAAAAAAAACATTAAAAGGCGACCGGTTTGCCCGATCACTGTACAACTTTGTCGTTGTCTGATATACATGCACTCTCACACTTGTAGGTAGACTAGACCCAGCCCCTGTTTCATAATGTATTTTAAAGGGGAAACAAAAGGGAGTAACTCTGCCTATTAAGAAATACTTGAAATAATTTTTTTCATTTTTTTTTTTTCATTTTTTTTTTATTTTTTTATTATTTTTATTTTTTTTTATTTACTTATCAAACGTATATATATTTATGAAAGATTATTTTATTATTATTAAATAGTATATATGAAATAGAGACTCGTCCAGTCTAACTTGTAGGTGCTCAAGCAACAAATGCCACATCATGGATAGCATTCTGGGCGTTCATCGGGGACGCGAGAGCGAGCAAGGCATACAGCCGTCTCCCTGCCCGAGGCCTCGCTTGCAGGCAAGGTTCGTTCAGCCGATGTCCGTGGTAGATTCTCCTTGTCCGATTTCTTGGCCGTCACATTCTGATTGTTCTTAGGTTTGATAGTTGGAATAGCTGTTCTCTTTAGTTTTGGTTTGTACCCGAATTCAACTGCTACGCTGTAGAGGTCCTCGAATGATGTCTTCCTGTCAAAATGTGCTGAGCAAATTATACGAGTACTGGCTCGGGCCCTCTTTCCACATCCTCGTGTTGCGTACTGAATTCGTCGGTGAGACGTGCATGTTTGCGTAACTCATGCTGATCAAGTGACATTGTCATTAACATTCTTCAAATTTTTCTAACAAATGTTATTGAAAATTAAGTAAGATTTCTACAGAGTAATGAGTCATTTAACTCAGTTGAAGAAACCGGTCATACAATCGGTCGTACTTTTAGCCCGTTTTCTCCTGATAACCATGTTTTTTCAGATTGACCTTCTAATAAGTCCTATGACTTATTCCTATGACTGGGGATGAAGTTAAGAAAACTGTACAACATAAGAATTCTTTGATTCTTCGAGTTTGTCTCCGATTCAATGTATTTAATCGGGGGGCTCGCGTTTTTCAGCTATTTTCGAAATTATTATTTCGAGCTGTAAACTGTCATAAAATCATTGCCAGTACGAATGTAAATGTTTGAAGAGTACATTATAGAAATGTGAAAAGTATTTTTATAATATTTTATAACTTAGTAACAAGTATATTTGAACGCTAAATTTTCACAAATCGCTCCATCCAAGTTCAAATAATTCAGTTGTAGTAAACACAAAACAAAACTGTCACTAAATTCTGATTTCCTGAATGGAAAGCTTTCAATATAAAACTGGTGAGTTTATTTATAACAATTTATTTCAAGTTGTCAAATATGTTAACGCTAGGCATCCGGGAACCTATTGATAATAAGAGGTTTTTAGTTGGCTGATCCCGTCATATTCGGCTTAAACCACAAACACATCGGTGACCCACGAACAGTAATGAGCAGTGATAGAAGACAACCTCTAATTTGTCCAATTTTTCAATCAATTACCGTGATGCAGTTCAGTTGGTAAATAAAATTTCTTGTCATATTTAGAGCACATAACCGCATGCTTATGAGAACGAATCCGGTTCAACCCAGAATATTTTCACGGTCTCTTTGCTAACAACGTACTGCATTCATTGTCGTCAATGCAGAAAATATTACAAAAATACACAGAATTCGGAGGAACACAGTATATTTACTAACATCAAGGTAAGCATAAACATTGATAGTTTTTAGCTTCACGAGTTATGAGTACAAAGAACAGCTTTCTTGGATGACAAATCTTAACATTTGTATCGGCGTATTTCTCCGCTGAAAAAAACAAAATGGCGAGTTCACCCTGAAAGGGTCAGCCAAACCAACTCCCTGGCTGTACGCGATATAAAAGATATACTTCGGCATGCATCCAACTGGAAATAATTCAAGACTGGGTTTGTTTAAAAATTAAATTACAATTTCTTTGTGTCTGGGAGGATCTCGAGTGAAATTTTGAAATATCATTCTTAAAAATATTTTAAAATTAAGACGTAATGGATGTTGCTCTTTTTATTATATAACGTGTTGCTGTGACCTTGGTAACAATATGAATATCTCGAAATAAGTATCAAAACTTATTTGATAACAGATTTACATGATTCCCTAACTTTTATGTATGAAGTAGAAACTTCAGGTGATTAGATAATATGATTTAGGTGATAAGGTATATCTGGTGAAATATTCCTTTTAAGAACATGGTCCAAACATTTTTACCTGACTAATTGTTTCTTTCAGAAGATCTTATTCAATAGAAGAGTTCAATATCCTATCTCATCGAACTATTCGAAGATATTTCAGCGTTAAGGGAAAGACATCGGGGGAGGGGAGAGGACCAAAAAACAGTCTGGGAGTCCTCCTCCGGGAAAGTTCGAATTCGCATTTCAAAGAGGTAGATTTTTACGAATTACCGCTAACAACGGCTGCAATTCGACACATATTTATCCCATATTTATGTTTTTAAATCTTAAGGGATTATGTTTTCAGGAGGTTGGGCCAGTGTAAAATCTAATTTTCCGTGAATCGAATAGTTTGGCCTCCCTTATTTTGAAACCCTTTTGCTCTATCTAAACCAAAGGATAAAAATGTTAAGGTTCTGCATTTAGTTCTTCACAAGCCATCATTAAATTTAGGCAAGGTTATTTAACATATGGTCTAGTTTCACTCGTGTATTGATTTTGTACACGAATAATTCACTATCTACCCCATTGATAAATTGTACAATTTCTTCCATAGATCCGTCAAATGTGGAAAAAATGATGACATCACCCGTCGGTGCTTTTTTTTTATAAATTATACATCAACAGTCTATTCAAGAACATTTGAGTGAAAACACAAAACTATACATTTATATTTGAACAATAACATATACGCCATGTGAGCCGGATATCAAAACACATTAGGAAGCAACGAAAGCACCAAGGGAATTGACAGTGATAATGTTCCAGCCCCGGTTTCACAGAAATTACAGGTTATCGGGTTGCGTGGTTACTTTATATATAGACCAGAAAATTCCTACAATAGATGCTGCATAAAAAGGGCGATTTCTCCACAAAGGTACCTGCTTGAACTTGACAGAACATGAGCAGATCTGGCGAGTCCATTTTACCAGATACCAATGGAATGTCTTGTCATCGAAAGCCATAATTTGTGAGTGAATGAAATAACTCTGAAAAATTATATCAACGCGTTTTGATGGTTTTCTTCTGTTCCTGTCTTGCAATCTTATTTGATTTCATTGTCGATGAAAGTCAATTATATCAGCAAATCTAATATCTATATGCACAGATAACAAATCAAATATACAAACATGTGGATAGGGCTATACCTGGAATTCATCGGAAATAGTTTTCACTTGTTCATTCCAGGTTGACTATATCATGAAAGTTATTGGTAGGGACCCCGTAGGCCTATATTTGAAGTCGTCCCTTGATTTATCCCGTCATACCGGTGTGTTGTTTGTTTCAGTAGAATTGATCGATGAAACAAAGAATCAGTGTTACGTCATAAAAGATAATAGAAAAAACGTAACAGAACTTTTGTGAATTCAAGGACTAAAAATCAAATATTTGTTTACAATACTAAAATCATATACAAATTAAGTAAGGTTAATACAACAAATAAATGAGAAATATAGTCTTACTGTTCAATGCTATACCGGTGTATATTTCACAGTCCGTACTGACGTGCACAAATCTCTCCACAGTCCGTGCCGACGTGCAGAAAACGCGTTTCTGTAGTTTGATATTTGAACACTGCTCAGTTGTTTAGAGTCCCAGTAAAAGTCCAATTTCCGACAGTTCAATCACGTAATTTACACAGCAGCCAAAAGTCAATTCACAGGAGTATACAGCCCGCAGCAAAGGTAACATAGTAAGTATAACGCACCCACATAAAGCCAGTTTGAATTCCCCCCTCCATCACTGAATGTTAGGATATTTATACTCTATGACCTTTCCACAAATCAAGAAGATACTAGAACATACAGCATTGACGTATGATCTGACCCAGACACAATTACAATAAGCTTCCAGAAACATCGACATTGTCTAATAGTAAACAACAATACCATGACAGCCTATATGCAGATGGCGCTGTGGTCTAACTACTCGCGTCATCCGGGTCTGTTGATGTATGAGCAGATGGCGCTGTGGCCCAGTTACTCGCTTTATCCGAGCCTGTTCGTGTATCGGCCATTTGCAATGCTAATCGACATTTACTTGCGATTAAATCGGTTACGACTTCGACGTAATAAACCCCGCGAACATCTAATAATAGACTACAATTCCATGACATCAAGTACGTGGCAGAATTGGGCTATTAGTCATCGTCCATCCCCAGTACTATATAAGGATCTTTAAATATTCGACTGTTCCGATCTTTCTAGAAAATATTGATATTGGAGACCTCTTCCTTCCGAAAAGTAGTTTTCAGAATTTCTGAAAAGCTTCAGTTTTACGAACAAATCTTCCAACATTTGAACCGACAAATCTACGGAATAATGGCAATGTTTATTTTATCAGATGTCTGATTCCGTAAACTCGACAGCCGAGAAGACTTTCGCGAATCCAGGGGCGCGACTTTGCTCGACTTTTTTCTTGACAAAATTATGACAGCAATTTTATTTCTGATTATTGAGACCTGGTCTTTTAAACGAATTTATTTACAGCAGAGTACACTATCAAATGTGAGAAAACGTAAACAAAATGAATATATGAATAAGCTTACACGCTAAATTCATATGTTTCAGCCTCTTGAGTTAGAGTACATGGTTGATCTTCCATAGAATCAATAATCGCCTATATAATATATACACCTCACTTAAGAGTAGCATGCCTATGGTTATTTTAAAATATGACCATTTTAATGTCTGGTAATTGGAAATCCTTTTACATATTTGCATGTTTTATCTGTTGTCTGATGTTTATTGTTGTGTATATTTTATATGTATGTATGATTGCGTTTTAGCCCTGCTGGGTACAACTTTTACGCAAATAAACTTTTCTATTCTATGTTACTGTCCGATCATTTTCCACGCAATTTTCCGGAAAAAGTTCCAAATTTTCTATACCCCAAAATGGCAGTATATATAAGAGCTAAAGAGTATATTTTTTTCATGAAGTAACTTACAGTTTATTATCTTCTGGAGTAAATTATCGCTCTTATCACAATAGGCGGAATACTGGCCAGTGCTGTTGTCATACATATAAAGGTTCAATGTTTACATGAATGAATCGATATGACGATAATATCTCAGTATAAAGAAGAGAATGCCATGAGATTTCAATCTACTTTAAAAAAAAATAATATGGACTAAACACATGTAAACGTCATCTATACTATGCCAGTGTAGAAATGGAGTGCATTCGAACATATATTGTAGTTGAATTTTAAACAACAACATACCTAGTACTGAGGTACATCCAACCATCTCACAAAACATCACACACAAGAACAGCTCCAACATAAACCATATATAAGAGAACTAAACTAGGGACAGAATGCGCACTGAAAAATATAAGCATTATACATCAGCGTGTCGTCTTTATGAAGGCTTTTTAGCTGGCTAGAAAACACGTGATTTCATTATAGAGCGCAAGTGGCTGGCAAATATGCGTCAGGTGACTGTTTACGTTTCAAATGCACCATTTGTGGATTGGCTTGAAACAGCAGGCCCAAAGCATGAGTGGGACAATGCAATGCGGATATGAAACAGGAGTTTCCACAGAAATGTGAATAATAAATATCTTAGGAATGCCCGGTTTATTGTAAACATTGCACTCCTTCAGTTACACTATACCATCTTTGTTATAGATGCAATTCGATGTTTTTGTACATCGCCAGCGTGCTTTTATGAACTAAAACATATCATAAATTAGAATCTGAAATATACCCGAGATCGTTGCAAAAAATGAAATTCAAATTTGTAATAGTTAGAATTCTAAATTGTTACATCAACTAAATAAAAAATATTCTAGATAAAATATGAACTGGATTATATATGATCGTATCATAAATTGAATAAAAAATCTGTTTTATTCAATTTATGATACGAACATATATAATCCAGTTCATGTTTTATTTAGAATATTTTTTATTTAGTTGATGTAACAATTTAGAACAGCTTCAAACAAAGCATTACCCTGCTGATCGGATTGAGAACGTGTTTTTCCTGAAACTCAACTCACCAGCACGAAACTGATTGCATTTATTGAAACTTCCTGAATTCCAGGAAAACTATACCTGACTGGTTCGCTACGGAATGTCGTATGATTGACATTTCAAGATAGAGAACACTTGATAAATTCGAAAGATGCACTATCGGTATTAATAATATTACAAACTATCATATACTTGACTATACTCATTTACTGATATACTACTCTTACTGCTTTTATATATACGTTTATTTGTATTTCTCGTTGGGACGAATCAATTGGTGCTAGTGGAAAATGGTACAGACAGGCAACTTTTTGTATATATCGAAGTTGAGTGTCATTGATATTCAATGTTTCGGGATGTTGGTTTTCGGGCATATATGATTTAGAACTTCTCCACAGAAAACATTACAGAAAATAAACCGTTACTGGAACGTACAAAATGCGGTAACTATAAAATCTTCCAAATGTCACCATATTGAAATTGCGATTAACAACATTCTAATGAGAGCTGATCATAACTATAACTGCTACAAATAGACATTACTTTGTCTTCAGGTAGTACTAAATTGGTTCATTACCTAATATTGCTGGCTGAAAACAGCACCACTAATTCTTCCTGGAAATGATAATGGTATCCAAATATGAATCAGTGGTGCGCGGGTACTTTCGCTCATTATTACGTGAATAGAAAATAACATGAGAATTACCATGGAAATGGTATATCTGGATACATAAGAATATCCGGCTAAAACAGTCTATAATGGTTAACTTCTATACCCTTACTGTCCAGAAGTGTCTTTAAAGTAACTTTGAAGTAACTTTAAAGTGTGGCCATATTTTAATCTTTAAGTGCAACGCTCAGAGTCAGAAGTGTGCTTGCAGTGTGGGTATTGTTTTGTGGCGATGCCATATAAGGGCATTGAAGTCACAATGAAGTTGCTTGGAAGTACTCTTGAAGAGTGCCTCAATTATGTTAATAAGGTACTGCAAAGGCACTTCATCCACAGAAGGGTAACCTTCAAAGGCACTTCTGAAGTGCTCTTGAAGTACCTAATTAGAATATATGAGGCGCTTCAGTGTCCTTATATGGCAAGGCACTTCATCCACTTTTCTACACAAGGATACCTTTCATATGCACTTCTGAAGTGCTCTTGAAGTACCTTATTAGTATCATAGCAAATCCGTGTAATGAAAGATATGTAGCCACGAGATTTTTACTTTCTCGGAAAAGAAGACACAAATATATATTTGAGCACAGAACGTTTTATTTAGATAAAGCACTGGGAGTTAGACAAAACAGTACATCATAAAATATTTACAATAAACCTGGTGGTTCTTAACAAGAAACGTGTAGTTTATATAACCGCTAGCACAAATCATTGAGACAACATACAGCACAGTACTATGTATGTATTTACATGCAGTCTTTGGTATGAGAATTTATTGCAGTATTAGTATTATTATTCAAGGGTGACAATTTTCTTATCCAACTTGAACTTGAAGCAGCAGATCTTTCGAGGGATATAGTTTGCTTTAGTTGCCCTGAGCTCCATTTGGATGTAATCCAACCATTGCTGAAACTCACCAGTCTGAATTGTGGGCTTCTTGGCCTGTTGCGAGAAATACATGCATATAATTAAAACCTGATCAGTTGTATATATGATTCCGTATGACATGCAATTCAGTTCTTCTTTATTTTAATACACTCAGGATGATTGAATAGGTTGACTACCATCAAGGGTAAAGAATAAATCAAATCCGTACGATTTACAAAAGATTGATAAAGATGTCTATTATCCTTTCTTTAGTACTTCATGATATATAACAAGGGAGATAAACAGTTTGTGTGATGTTCTAACCAATATACACTATGAAGATATCAACCATAACTGGGTGTGCAAATTAAAGTTCCTGTCAGTCGAGTGGCTGCTCGAAGTGAGCCGAGTTCATTGTAGCAGCTGTATTCTGGAATATTAATGTATACAATGTAAGAAGCCATTAGAATTGAAGTGAAACAATCATGTGAATTTTTATAATTTGTCTTTGTTAACTTCTGGTTCAACTAAATCTCCATACAGGCTTTCTAATAACAAATTGCTTATTAACTATAAATTGTATTCTTAAATTTTTGAAATGAAATGAAATGTTCTCATTTCTCAGGATGTGGGTAGAAATGTACAATTGAAGTGTGTGAAGATCCTTAGCTTTGGTATATGAATAGTGCAATCAGTACACACGGAAGATATAGCCTGTTATAATGATTGAAAGTCTAATCATTATTGATTATACTTTTTTCTGATTACAGCTAAAAATAAGTTATGCTAACATTTTATTATCAATATATTTTAAAACATATTTCTTTACCATTTTGTCAAAAATTTGGTATGGAAATATTCTCTTATCTTCTGGAAGGAACAAAAATCAATAAAATCAAATCAATAAACAGTTCAAAACAACAAGATACTTTATTTAGAGCTACCATCCCCCAACGAGTTAAATCCCCCTGTTTTGACATGAACAGGAAGTATACAAGCAGTTTTGTGATAAAAATATCTCACCCTTAGGGGATTTTCTCCAGAGGTGCATGCCAATCTTCATATGAGGTCCCAAGCTTGGGGTTTCCAAGCTGACAATTCACACAATCATGACAATGGCAATCCATCTGAAAGTGATATTGAGACAGAGATATGGATATTTTGTTTTTTGTGAAAGCCATGCTATATGACCCATTAAATTTGACTGCAATTATAAGCTGAAGTACATTATTACAACCAGTCTATATAGCAATATTTATAGGCCAATATCAATTTTTTAATATGCCAAGTATGTCAAGGGAAACTTGTTGATAATAATAGTTGATACTCATGGTGGGTCTCCCACTGTTCAGCTCAGTTCTTTGCTTATTAAGTTATGAAAAAAAAGAAAAATTATAGTTATATTTATAATTTACTTACCATATCACTAGCTGCACTCATCACCATCTGCAATACAGTTCTTCAAACCTCCATACTTCTAGTTTAACATGAACAAATCCACCTGGTTTTTGCACTTGGGGTCAGTAATTTTTGTTGTTGGTTTAGGATGATGGTGGCAATTAAATTTTCAAGGGCAGATAACTCCACCCATTTTGATGAGACATTTAAAAAGACTATCAGAAACAGATATTATATATATATTAAATTTAAACAATTGATAATAATGAAGAGGATAATATAAAGTATTCTTTAATGGACATTTTGTGTTGCTGACATTATGTTAGAACTGATTCTTTTAAAAATATTCTCCCATTTTGTCCAATTTTACTATAAAATCATGGATTTGGACTGATTATAAAATCTAAATTCAACAAAATTTCTTATCTAATACGATACTATTTTGATAACACTAATATGTGAGAGACTGATATTATTAATATATTTATTTTATTCAAATGGAAACCCATGGTACAGATCACTGTCAAAGATCCAAAAAGTGTTCACAGTTCTGAGTAATATGTCAGTAACCACATGTGAATATTTTACACAGTTGCAGCTATTTTGAACTGTGAAGTGCAAATCTGATGTTTAGTGGTTTCATGGAACTGAGATTTGATGTCACCGAGTGAAACCAAATCAGACAACTAT